>LR139821.1:0-23601 GCA_900659605.1 Tisbe holothuriae
TGGTCGCTCATCGATTTTTGTAAAGCTCAGCTTCAGCCAAGTAGTGAAAACTCAGAGCTGAGGACCAATGGACGACCAATGAGCCACCAATGTACATTGGCAATCTATTGGTCGCTCATCGGTAATTCTATTAGGTGTGGTCAGCCCCTTAACTAGGTGTGGTTACAACATACCAATAAGTCAAAAAAACCTCGCACGTCTAAATTGATTAAATGTATAAGCTCCAGTTTACTACAATGACTAATCTATAGTATCATAAAATATACTGCAAGCAAACAACAGGGTGATATATATGCAAGTTACCCGAAAAAGTTTTTTTTCTGATGCTACACAACCTCGACAAAGGATCATATGTTCAGAACCTATTTTTATTTATTTATCAAACCATGGTCCTGTAAACATCGGTGTTACTGCCAATGGAATGTAGCTATACCACTGGTTACTATACAGATCTGTGAGCTATACCGATAATACATTAAAAGATATTATTTGTCTTGGACATAATCATTATTAATCCTACCTGGCAATTATATTTCATCCAGTTACAGCCACTCCTATTTTCACGTTGCCTGAGTCATTCCAATGCAACGTTTGTAGTCTTCTGTAATCATTTTCTTAGCACAGTTATCCAGGAAATCCCTTGGGAATGAGGCTCAACCTCTAGCTCTGTGCACTGTACGACCTCATCAATGGCTGAGAGTTGAGACTGATATTCACAATATTAATTTTTCAACAGCTTGCAGCCAAGTTTGTTGAGTCATTCCAAATCAACGTATGCAGTCTTTTGAAAATTGCAATCAATTTCCATGGGTATTTTAAATGTATAACTTTGTCTTTCACACTTAATATCGACGTCCCTTGGGATTCCACCTCCGCTCTGTCCAACTCCGAGCTCAACAATGGCTGAGACTGACATTCACTTTTGCCACCCAGCAAACTCCTAGGATGACGACATGATAACTCATGCTGTTGTAAACAGAGCTTACAGAACACACGGGTTGTTGCAAAACTAGCAGAGCTTGCTTTCTCTTTTTACACGTTATAGCGACAGCTGAGGGAATGAAGGAGAAAAGAAAGTCACGTGACCAAAACAACCGGGTGGAGAGCGCGCCAAATTTAAAAGAGAGCACAATACATGATTAGCAATGCTCTAAAAATGAGGAAATTAGCAAATTGATGTTCTAATTTGAATAATTGATTAAAATATGGGACTTTGTATGCGGTAATCTCTGTTCTTCTGATTAAATTATTAAGCAAGTAGATCCATCAAACGATTATCTAACCCTCAGATCTAACCTTAATACATTTTGAGACTGTCAAGAGCATTGGGCCAAGAGTTTATACTTCAATATGTGTTGAATATCAGCATACATTACGGACCATGTGTGCTATTTTTGTACTGTAAATGCATGAACCTACTATACAAGAGTTTTATATAATAGCTCTATGTGTAAATGTAAATCAGTGCACATGCTGCACCTCGCACAAAAGTTCCAAATTTAGTCACAAGGTGGCAGCACGTATTCAAAAGGAGGACCCACCGAATATATTTGTACATTTGTATGCGGTTTGTGCTGCCCCCTATAAAAAATAAATTTTATGCACTCATTTAGCAGAGAAATTCTACTTGAGCAGAGGATTGAAGGTCACGGCACAAAATTCTAGTAACTATTGAACGACAGAAATGCTAAAGAAAAACCAAATTCTAAATTAGCAGCAGGAATTTATAGGCCGACAATGTCAGATATAGCCGTGAATCATTTACTCGAGGCACGCCGAGAAGTAGACAATGATGACAAATATGCACATTTTATGTTTTGACAGCTATTCGTTTTATTTCCAAACGATTCGTCGTCGACATTATAAAGATTTTTTTTCTCACGTATGTATTTATTGCCCAACTTAAGAAAATCACAAGGGCAACGCAAGGAAACCAGGATATAGCTTTACGAAGGAGGTGATATCATATAATAAGACCACTGAGATATGAAATAGTTTAAAACCTCTTCTTGGATAGCAGAACTGACCTAAAAACGGTCATATTATAAAATAGTCACAGCATCTAGAGCTATTCTTCTCTTCTTACACAATGGGGTTAAAAATAAACATTAAGAAGCGTTGCATGCATTAATCGATGATAATAATAGTTATCTTCACTTTTTGGAACACATTTTTTGGAGTAGGAGTGTCAATATCTCACAATCATATCATTCACTATGAGTCTAATGTGTCTATTTTAACACTTTTAAATCTTCTTCTACTTTATCAGTCGTGTTTTTGTTGCACTTTCCCATTTCAATGAGGTTGGATCGCGCTGAAAGACGATTCTTTACTTGGATGATCGAAGGTCTGCCCGTCGGTTTACTTGGGTGGGAAGCCGGGAGGCTTGGGAGACGAGAGAAGAGGATCTGAAAGGAGGAAACGGAATATTAGTTTAAGTTATCAGGCTATAATTTGTCATAGAAGACGTTATTATGCATATGTCCCTACTCTGTAATTTTGAAGCATCTTAAAACTTACTTGGGAATCCAATAGGACTATGGGCTGCTGGCGCCGCTCCGGGCGGGGGAGGCATCATTCCAAACGGCATACCAAAGTGGGTGTGAGTGTGCGTATGAACATGTCGCAGGGGCGGAGGAGACCGGCTGCCGCTCGAAGACGCCGCCGCACTCAGTGACGACGGCGGAGGCGGCGCTGGTGACGGCGTCTTGTCCTTACGCGGCCCAGGAGACTGAGTCTTGGGCGACGCCTTTCCAGAAGAGGGCGACTTGAGAGCGCGATCCTGCAGCTCATGGATCTTATGGTTGCCGTACATGCTGGCACTAGCCTGGAGCATCTCTATCATCTTAGCGTTGCTACTCCCAGGGCTAGCACCTGCTGGCATGGCGGCCGCCATGGCTGCGGCTGCTCTGGTCAGGTCGTCAGCCCTGGATGTGACAGCTGCAGCTGATGAGGATGTGGGCGGGAAGGGGGCGCGGAGGCCCAAGAGGTCCGCAGGGTTGGACCCAGGCGGGCCGAAGGGTGGCCGCATTGCTGGGTGGCCGGCAAGGAAGGGATTCATTCCACCGTAACCGGCGGCAAACAGGAGAGGATTCATGCCGGCCATGTCAAATGGATACCCGGGAGGGAACCCAGGCCTCATTCCCTGCTGCATGTAACCATAGGCGTTCATGCCTGGGGGCGGTCCACGCGTCTCCATGGTCGGCTTGGATCCCTCCTCGTTTGGCTTGGGCGTTGACGCGCCACTCTTCGGCTCAGCCTTGGAGGCGTCAATACGGAACTCGGACTTGACGCTCAAACCCGATGAGGATTCCTTTTTACGGAGATCTTCGGGTGTTCGAACACTCCTCTCAACAGTCTTCGCCGCTGCTGCAGCTGCGGCAGCAGCAGCGATACGCTGTTGGTGTTGCTGCTGATGCTGCTTCTCCAGCAGTTCTTTCTCCCTTTCTTGCTGGTCCTTGATCATCTTCTCTTTGGCGCGGTCCTGTTCGAACCTGGCCCTGTAGCCAGGATCGCTGGCAAGCAATTGCAAGTGCGTGGCAGCGTCCATCCCGGCTGGAATCGGGTGTGGCATGGGCGGGAAACCGTACGCCTGGAGCAGCTTCTGGTATTCAGATGACGCCGGGGAGGGCAGTCCAATCGCGGCGGCGGCAGACGAGGCTGTCGTCGTCGTCGTCGCCCTGGCGTTGTTCGCCAGGGTCGAGATGGGTACTTGAGGCAGCTGCGGCGACATTGCACCGGTCACGCCCGGCATGAATGGATACGGAAAAGAGGTCATGTAAGATGACGGCGGTGGCGCCAAACCGGCCGGCTTGCTGTCACCCTTTTTCTTATCCGACTCGTCATCTGAGATGTCAGAGTATGCCGGGCTCTTGACCGGCTGCTGGACACCGTTTCCGCCGTCCTGGGACAGGTTGTGCACGCCGTTATTGCCACCGTTAGACTTTGGAGAATGACCGCTCCCGCCGTTGATACCACGGGGCGGGGATGTGCCCGGTGATCCATTGTCCTTCTTCTTCTTCGGCTCCTTGCGCTTCCGAAGCTCATCGAGGGCGAGGTGAGGTGTGGGATCAGCCATTATCGTCGGCCTTGGCTGGATCGGCTTGAGGTTAATTGCACCTTGACCACCACCCGCAAGTGGGCCTGCTGCTGGCACAATAGGGCGGGCATTGATAGGCGGGCGGATGATTGGCTTGGTACCCTGAGCGGAGACGATCTTGGCCGCCAGCTGCACGTTCCCACCAGTCACCGACGGTAGGCACCCGGCTGTTACAGTCACTGGAACCGGCGGGCCATTAAGGATGGGTAGCGGTGGGCGTGCCAGCACGCCCTCGATGGCAGACACAGGGATAGGCTTGGCATTGGGAGGGGGCCCTGCCAGCTTTGACGTCAGGTTGGGCTGTTGGTTGAGTGGCAACGAAGGCTTCTTATCCTCGCTCTTGACATTGGCAGTGCTGCTGGGGTCAGTCGGACCGGGAGTGGAGGAGTTGCTAGACGCAGCCGATGACTCAGCCTCGCCGTTCTCCTTCTTCGCCTTCTTGCTCAGCCTGCTCTTCGCCTCCTCCTCCAACCGCTCAATCTCGCTCATATCGCGAATCTCTCCATTCTCATTGAGCAGCTCCCTGTGCGCGGATGAGACATGGAACCTGAGCCCGTTGTGGTGTCTGAAGCGCTTACTGCAACCGGGCTTCGGGCACTTGAGGGCGTAAGGCAACGGTGGCGGCGGCACGTACTTCTCGTCCTCCTTGTCTTTGGGCGTCATGGTGTCGTCGTCGTTCTTCTCGCCGTCCTTCTTATCGTCGCCATTGTCCTTGTCGGAGTCGTCCCCGTCGCCGTTCTCATCGGGGCTGTTACGGGATGAGGTGCGAGGGCGTTTGCTCCGGTCAGAGGAGTCGGCGTCGCTGTCTGTGTTTGAGGTGCCGCTGCGACCCTTGCGCTTGTCCTTGGCAGGGCTGGCGGCGTTGCTGTTTGCACCCAGGCGGTTGCCCTTGCCCTTGCTGCTGCGCAGGACCTTGCGTGATTCTGACTCGCTGGCGGTGCCGCCCCCGCGGTTGCGCTTACTAGCGCGGTTGCCCTTTGGTGCTCGACTTTCAAGCTCAGATGTGGGGGAGTCCGAGTATCTGAAACAGAGACGTTAAAGCATTAGAAACATTGAATATAATAAGTAGATGACGCTTCCGGAGATCGGAATTCAATATATAAAAGTCGATTAGTAAGAGTAAGTTTCCCCTCTTCTTTCATTCTTTTCTGGATCGACTGGGATTAAATATGGATTATGACCGTCGTCATATGGATCCGCTAGCAACGAGATCCTCCTTCCTTTATCTCTCTCTCTTGTCGTCGAAAAGAGATTTCTTTCGGCAGTAAACGCACTTAATCACAATAGCGTGCAAAACGAGAAGAAGACGACGGCGGGAGTGCCACTGCTTTTTCTGGAGTAGTAAAAAGAGGGGACTCGATCCGAGGAGGGGGAAATGGGTCGAAAAGAATGAGAGAAAGAAAAGTTGGAATGAAAGAGCAGCATTACGACTCTGCTTTCCCCTCCCAACAGTCAAAAGGGTTAGAGAAGTTGGGTTCCTTTAATGTACCCATTGAAGTCGTACAATTAAACACTACTCACCTCGGTGGTGCCCAATGGTCCACATGCCTGGTCGAGTCCAGCAGCGTGCCGACGTAAGTCTTGCCTCGCCATGTGACGTTGATCACGAGAACACCTGCAAGCGGAAAAAAAGGATTGTTGTTATTATTGTTATTATCATGATAATAGCGACACGACGCAAACAGACATGAGGAGTCCAAACGAATCAATTTGGAATTAGCTCCCATTCATAGCATCCATAGCAGCAGCGCCGCCGCCGCCGTGAGTGAGACAGACAGCTCGACACACAACAAAAGATTCGTTTTTGGGGAAGAGGGAAAGAAGCTTTCTATATGCGATCGTTGCTGCTGTTCTGATGGAGCGTGAATAGCGGATGGCAAAAGCGCGCAGTATACCAGAAAGAAGGAGAAGAAGAAGCTTCTTTACACTAAGTAGATTACATTGAGATGGAAAGGGAGGAAGGGAGAGAATCCCCCTTGCGTTTGAGGAGGAGAAGGACATACTGCTGCTGGAAGTAGGAAAAGGGGGATTGGTAGAAAGCTCAGATCTCTCCGTGTATATCTTACCGTTATCCGTCTCGTGCCAGACGATGCCCTCCAGGGTGACGGACGATCCCGGGTCCATGGGGCCGAGGCTCTCGGGCTCGGTCATGGTCGCCATCTCGGTGCCCACGGAGGCGTCGACCTGAAAAAAATGTATAAGGTTAATTTATGGGATTCTAATGGAACACAAGTCGCGCGGCGGGCACTGTCATTAAGTTTTTGAGTGGGTCTCTTCTCTCCCATCCACTAATTGGTGCTGTTATCGGAACCCAGGATCTCATTACTTTTTGCTGCTGCTGCTGACAAGGAAATTGAAACGGCGACGAGTAGTTTCAACATGGCATTTAGGTAGTCAAGAGAAGAATACAAAAATGGACGTTAGCGGTCTGTTGGAATTGTTGTTGGAAATAAAGCTGATGATGATAGAGAGTGAGGAGAAGCTCTCTCTCTCTCTTAAAAAGTGGCAGTTAAACCGACCTATTAAGACCGACAAAAGAAGCGCCTTTGCACACAGTTTCAAGGCAATATCGTTATATATGAAGATGTTAATTGTGCAAGTATGTCCACAAATAACCTCTTTTACTGCACACATTGTAAACGAGAGCATTGCTGCCACTTTTCTCCTCCTTCCTTAAAAAGAGAGAAGAAGTGTTGAAAAAATCTTGGCTGAAAGTCTTGCAGGATGGATGAGTGAATGGAACTGAGCTGAGGGGAGTCTAAGAGAGGAGGGACTTGCGCTTGGCTGGCTTGTCCTGACGAGGAAAAGGAGGATTTCTATTTTTCTCAAGGAAGAACTTCTTCTTCTTCAAATGCTGACTCCGCACAAAAGAGACAACGACAGGAAAGACTCTCGCCAGAGAAATGTGGCTAAAAAGAATTGGAAGAAAACACACGACTAATAATGTTTAGAGCAAAACATGGTGGTTGTAAAGTGGCTGTTACACATTCCCCTTTTGTATGCTCTTCAGAACCCCCTTCTAAACTTGTTCCAGACCCTTCCTGGGGCATAAAAAGAAAGGAAATAAGATTGGATGAGTTTACTTTTATATCCCAGTTTCCTTCCTGCAAACAAAGAAAGCCGCCGCACATGCAGCGTGTCAAAAGGGTCGATTATGGAGATGAGCTGAGTGACGACGAAGGCGAGCAATAATTAATCAGTGGCAATCGTGACAGCTTCAGAACGATGGTGGTTCATTCGGTGATGTCAAATAGTGTGTGCAAAGGGTATCAAATATAAGGTAATAAATCTAGATTTAATCGGCTCCTTGTTTCTATTATTTGATCCAGGTCCTAGAGTAGCTCTTCCGTTCAAAACTTACAGCACAAGAGCTTCTTGAAGAGTGAAACGGCGGCCGAAAGAAGATAATTTGCTTCTTTTTTACGAGCTCATAAAGTAAATGGAAGACAAGCCCATTGCTGAGAAGCAATAACAACAAGCAGCAGCAGCGTGCGATTTGTTGTTTGCCTTTCTTCATCTCAGATCCTTCATTATTATTGTATAACGAGACCTCTATGCACCGATGTCGTGTTCCTTTCATTTCTTCTCGCCTTCTTCTCCGCTTCTGTCCTTGAGGAGTTGAAATGTCATTTGTGTGATATCTTGCTTCTCTCTTTCTTTGTGCAACGGACCGAGAAAAATGGCTGGAAATATGCACACACACATTTTAAAGAAAATGATACGAGAGAGGAATGAATACGCAGCCAAATGAGTCGTCGGCGCAAGCAGCCCGCGGGGCCGACATGAAATTATTTTGCGGGGATATAAAAAGAATCCAAAGTAGTGACGAGGCAGAAATTACTCTTATAGCAGAAGACGCTTAAATCTGTGCAGAAGCAGTAAAAAGAATCTCCTTTGAAAAATCGACCTTTTAGCCACGCTCTGTTGCGCCATAATATCCAATAAATAAATACTTTTTCTTCCCTCCTTGCCAGCGGTTTGGCCATATTTGTATGTTGAATGAGAACGACACGACAAAATGAAGGTGGAGCTGCTTCACCTTTAAGGAGACGCGTTTTCGTGGGCGGATCATTTGGGAGGGGGAGATAGAGGAATAATAATAGGATTGGACGATTGCTTGTATTATGTTATTATTAAGCCATGTTTAGCAGCAGTCTTAATGCCAGTTGCAGACAAGGACGATTTACTTTATAAGCCGCAAAAAGTGGAGTTTTGTGTGTGCCAAAAATGGCACTTCTTCCTGGCTTGCTTGCTTGTTCTTCCTCTTGTCGCTTGCAAAACTTTTTTTTCTAAAGCTGCAAGATTGATTGTTCTAAAAAGAGATCCTTGGTCTAGAAAGAAGAAGAAGCTTCCTTCGATTTTCAACATGGTCCTAATTTGAAGTTTTACTTTGATGTGAAGAAAACGCCTATTTAAAAAGGAATTCGCAGTCAGTCTCATATCCCATCTAATCATTATATCGTTCAATTTGACCGCTCGTTAATTCCCCTCATTTGCCTGTCGCCGAAAACAACCAGCGAATTCACCATTGGAGCGCGAGATTATTTTCGCTGACCTCCCGTTGTGTCCATAGCCATTAACGAAATCAGTTCATTACGTCTTTCTCTTATAGCAGTGCTATTAAAATTGACCGAAGAAGAAGAAGAAGAAGGAGGAGGAAAATAAGACCCTTTTTGAGACTGTTCCTTCTTCTTCTTCTTTCCATGGGGTCCCATTTGTCTTCTCTTGCATGCGCGCACTGGAGGAGTAGACGACTTCTTTCTTGCTCCCCTCGCTCTTTCCAAAGGAAGCCGTTTGTCCCTCAGGGAATTCTCCTCCGAGAGAGAGAAATAAGAAAGGAGTCGTCGTGAATAAATGCCGCTTTTCAGAAAGCACCGTCGCATCATAATTTTGTCATCTTGTTATTATGATCATTTTTCGTCATTTTACTCTCCCCCGACGATCTCTCTTTTTGTAGCTTCCTCCCTCTCGCCAATCGATAAAATCGATCATGTGTCAAACGCGATAGGGATCGCGGAAAAAAAGATGTAGCGGAGGGAGATAAAACACGAGTGGGATTAAAAACAAACCAAGCAAATGAGCCAATTTGCGGGGTTTGTTCAACTGCAGCATAATTGGATATACGTTGACTAAAATGGGCTTATTCCACTCTATAAACTCCTCTTGCGAAACATTATACGCAGGCATTTCGCTCGTTCTCTCTTTTGTAGAAGCCTGCTGTTTACATTGCATCACGAGCTGTTTACAGTGTTGTTAAAAGTTGAAATATGATAGACCCTCCTTCTATTTCTCTATACAGTCCAATTTGATTACAGGGTCCCATTTTCCCCCGCTGTCTGAAAAGTGGCCTCAAAAAGCCATTCGCACGATATCTCTTTTCTGCTGTCGCTTGCACTGTGTTCTCTTTTATGATTCAGGGCGACATAGAGAAGAACGCTCTTGCTATTGTTTTAAGCCCTTAAAAGCTCAGAACAGGCACAAAAAGGGTCGTAAACGCTGCACGAGTGTTAAAAGAATGTTCGACAAAAAGGCGCATTATGACTATCGTTTTAGGATGTAATGTATTCAAGGCAGTATCTCATTACAAGAATTGAACAAAGATAATGAAAGGGTTTCAACGGGGTTATTTGTTGTATATTTTTCGCATTTCGTGTCATCGCTCCTTCTTTTTTCTCTACTTTCCTTTTATTTCCTCTTCTTCATGGCTGGAGTCATTATGTCTCTGCTGGCAAGTGGCAGCTGACTGCAATCAGGACAAGGCCACTACCACTGTACTACACACAGCCGTCGCCTCTGCAGTAGTAGTAGCAATAGAAGAAGCCAAGAAGGGCTCTTGCGAGTATGCATTCAATCTTGTTTGTGTCTTTTATAATCTCCGGCGGCGCACGTTTTGCAAATACAAGAAGGAAGAATTAGTGAGGATGGAGAAGAGAAGCCTTTTAGGGGTACACAAAAGTTGAACAGATGGCCGGTCAATTGCCGGGAAGAGCAGTAATAATAGCAGTGCTAATAACGCGCACATACGATCGTTAACAGGCGACGATTACTCTCTTCATTCCAGACGCGTAGATTACATTCATTCGCCGGACTAAAGCTTTAAATAAATATATCAAAACGCACATCCGCGTGAGAAATCTTAAGGGATGCCATTTCAACTTGCCCATCGTCACGCCGCGTCAAGGTGTGAAAACACTATTTCACTTTGATCCAAAATGTTGCTTTCGTCATGCGCGTCCAACGTCCGTTCTAAAGAGCAAAAGAATCCATTCTGGTTCATTGTGCCGTTGGTATATACAGCAAGCCAGTCAGCCCAGTAATTTAGCTGCCAATAAAAGCTCTTTGTGGCTCCCCCAGCTCTACTGCTGCTGTGTAAACTCACAAGGGGGCGGGGGAGAGCAGAGTTGTAGAAGTTAAAGGCATTATAAAACGGCACAACTTTGTTTCTGATTATGCACGTGTGCTCTTTGGCTAATGAGAGGGTTAAAAAGCGAATATGTCACGGTCAGTTATTGCAGTTTTATTGGGTCTCTCGTGTCTGTTTACAATTTTCTCGCTCCAACTGGCTTTGCGTGTTGTAACGATATCGAGGGAGGGGAGGAAGAGAACAGAGAGAGCGCTGCATGCAGTCCGTACACAGCACAGAAAGAAATACTATTACTACGTGTATATATATCTCAATGAAAACTGCACTGTGGCAGAAAATAATAGGAATAAGAGGAGTCTTTTCCGCCGTCATGGGATCCTCTCTGTTGTTTTTCTTGCTTTTCCATTCTGTACAAGGGAATGATTTTCTGCCTCCGTGCAGTTGTTACCTACTCAATTATTAATGTGACGACAACAAAAACCTACAAGCCGCAAACGAGTGGGCGAAAAAAATGCATGAGACTTTTAGCCACATTCAAAAGCTTAATTTGCCCTTCGTTTTACAACTGCGCGCACGTTCTCGACAGAATTTTGTGTCCAGACGTGGGAAAAACAACAAAGAACAATTGAGGTAATTAATGACCAAATGGGGAACAGACACAAGAAACACTTTTTCAAAATGTAGGAAACAGTGTGTAAATCAATCCTTTCGTCAGCAGTTATTTATAATAATGTGAAGTGGTCTCATTTTGCGAGGAAAGAGCCGAGGGGATCATTATATTCGAGGTGTGATCCTGGCTGCTTCCGCCTTTACCATCATTTGTTTCTCTTTCCCCCAGGCTCTCTTTTTCTATTTCTCTCTCTCTCGTCCTTGCTGCTGAACACTTGTGTACGAGAATAAAGAGAGAGAGGATGACTCTTATATATTCTTCCAGAGAGCGAATACACAGAGAGAGAACAGTAAAGGAGCAAGAGGAGATTCATTATCATGATAATGGCTCTCTCTCCATGTGAAGCTGGGCGGCTTTTTTTAGCTCCTTTTTGGCTCAGACCCCCATTGAAAGGCTATCTTTGTGGCTTAAAAGGATTGCTGCTGATACATTCATAGAGGTGACTTCTTTTTCATTCCAATTCCCAGAAGCTTACAGACCACCACCAGCGAGCACTCATTAAAACCTCTCGCTCTCTTAATCTTGTAATGTCACACACCGCTGCTGCGGCTTCAGGAGATTAATTTTATGATTACTCATGACGTCACCAATTGGCCGGGCGACTTTTTGAACGATTCGTGTCGCCGTGATTCGAAAAAATGTGAGTTTTCTTTCTCTTCTTTTCAGCAGAGTCGATTGATCACGGAGAGAGAAAGAGAGACGGAAGAGAGACGAAGAGAGCGAGAGAAAGGCAGATGTTCCGTAGTGGAAAGAAGGGCTTCTTTTTCTTCTACTGATGGATGAATCGAAAGCAGATACAACAACCCTTTCCCTCGCACACATAACGTCGATACTTCTTGCTGCCAAAAGGTTACAACTCTCTCATTTTCTTACCACTTTCCGGAATGCAAAGACATTTGCACGACCTTTAACTGCGATGCTAAACACGCAATCAAAACATGTTTTATTATCGCCTTTCCTATTTGCAATCGAGTTGTTATTATGACGACTATTATTTTTCCGTACAGCTGTTCCGCAGATGATTTTAGACACAATGAACGAGCACAAAAGGAGCGGAGAAGAGAAACTACTTGTTCATAAAAGCAATGATAAAAAAGCAAATGCTGTAACGAGCTGCTTGTAGTATGTATTACAGCATTATTATGATAGAATCGTGCATGCAGGTCTATGAGACCACACAGGATCAGTGACAGCTCATACACAAAAGAATGGACTTTTGACCGTTTTAACACCACAGTTCAAATTACATTTTGTAATAAGCAAGGTAGTAGCAGTTGTTCTTCTCTCGTATATGAGGCCATAACTGCGCTCATATTCGTAATCGCAGCAAAGCACGACGACGACGGAGCTTCTTAAGTGCTCATAGTAGCAGTAGTCATGGTAGTAGTAGTATGTAGAAATAATAAAAATGTCCTGCTGCATTTTTCTCTTTCTTTCTTTCGTCGTCTGAAAGAAGCCAGAAGTCAAAAGCTTTTTTGGTCTTCGTCGCCGTCGGCCGAGTCAGAGTAATAAATTTTCATCTATTTTGTGGAGGGAAGAAAAAAGGGAGGGAAAATCGTCGTAGAAAATGGCTTTGCTTGCTTTACGTGGCGGCTGCCAGGGAGGAAGGAAGGAAGCCAGTCAAGGCTGAAAAAGTAATGTGGCAAAAGATCGCAGTAGTTAAGTAGACCACCAAACTTTGATCTTCTTCTAATCACGGAAGGAGAGACGACGACAAAGTGATGAGCTCTTAATACAACTCTCTGTTCTTTGACAAGCATGCCTGGAATCCAGCTCTGTCACAGCGGATCAGGAGATGTTATCAATCATGGCAAAGAAGAAGAGAGAAAAACGTTCCCCTGGCAAATATGTCTTCTTGTGAAGATGCAAAAGACTCAGCAGGGGGGACTCTACACGAATAATAATAATCGTAATTATAATGAAGGTGGTGGAGGAGGATGATAATATGCAAAGGAGAGTCACACGCACGACCGCCGACGCTATTATACTCCGTCAAGACTCATGAAACAAATAAGTATCAGGGATGAATAAACTTGTTTATTTATTCAGCTGCTGCCTTGACTTATGCCGGAGTATTTCATACTTTTCAGACTGAAACAGAAGTCAGAATGGGAGGAGAAAGAAAGAGAAGAGCGGGAAAGGCCATTTTGCAGATACTTTGAACCTCGTCTTCCCCTGTCCCGAGGTCGCCATTCCTTCTTCTCTTCTTCTTCTTCTCGCCTCTTGTGTCCGTTGGCACTCAGTCTCAGCTGTATGTACTTCTCTCAAAGTGTGTGTGTAGTCCAATGTAGTAGTACTGTGTAGTAATAGTAGTAGTCGTGGTATGTGGCCTCTGAAGAAGGAGAATAAAAGAAAAAAAGAGGTCTTCTTCCTTCTCCGACATCCTTCTTCGCCAGTGAAGCGAGAGAGAAAGCGAGGCTGCCGAGGAGGCCACAAGGGCTGAGGCTCCCACGGAATGACAGAGAAGAAGAGATAGAAAGACTCCATATATCACAAACATTTTCGCTCGCACTTTTACACAGAAGAAGCACGGAGGAGCATGTTTATGTGAAGAGAAGATTTGTTTTAAACACGGCGGAAACGAGGGAGAGATAAAGGCAATTAAAGAGTGGTGTGTGGCTCTTATTCATTATTCGCTCCCAGAGGGACGCACAATGATGATGATGATGACGGCGGCGACATGTGTTCCATTCCTTTCAGCGCCAAAAACGGCCAACGCACTCACACACCGGCTGGTAGGCCGTGTGTGCGTGTGCATGGCCGTAAAACGGTCTCCCCCTCTCTTTTCACGATTTTATGAGCTCATTGCATGAACCCAACGGAGACGACAGAATAGGAGGAGGAGGACCATGAAGACCAACGGACATAGAAGCAGCTCTAGAGTTCGCAATCTGCTGCTGCTGCCGCCAATGCCTTAGGGATCAGGCTTTGGAAGAGGAGGAGGAGGAGGGCAAGCAAATGCTAAAGAGCTGCTCATGTTCCTTCTTCAGAGTTTGAGGGCAGCAGCGGATGGAGACGATAAAGAAGAAGAAGAAAAGGCTGCAGACTTTGTCCACTTGAAAATAAAAAGAGGGAGGGAGAGACAAAAAGGTCACATTGGCAGCAGAAGCAGCCTTTTTACACCAGACCAGCACGGATTAATCAACGACTTCTTCTTCTTTTCTTCCTGCTCCTTTTTTCCGCTTGGATCTTGCTTCTGACTTTGACAGCCGAGAGCGGAGGAGGAGGAGAGACGAGAATGGGAACAACGAGGAGAAGAAGGAGAAGAAAAGTGCCCAACTTTGTGACAAGGAACCGTGATGTGTCAGCTAGAGAGAGAGAACCTCAGGATCTATGGATCCCCCTTAACCCTCCTTCTACTCCTCATACCCATGGGAAAAGTGATGATTAAGGCTTTAAAGGATTGTTTTGGTATCATATGACGACGCCACGTTTACATCAATAGAAGGTGCCTTCATATGTTGTTCACATCCTCCTCACTCGAGCTATTCTTCTGTCCTGGACAGCCGATGTGAGCTGCTGAAAAGGAGAAAGAAGCGGAGAGAAGCTTCGAAAGGGCCTTGGATAAAAGGAACAAGAAGAAAGGCTTTTGCACTTCTACAAAATGCAGTGATTTTGAGAAGGAGATCTTCTTCCAAATGATGCTTATCAGCTAATGTCATTCAAGAGTTAAACACACCTCAATTAATGCACATTTGATTGGCGTTTGCGTTGCAGCATCGACAACAAGCTTACTGTAATCCCGAGTCGGAAGTAAGCAGGGGCTTCTTCTTCTTCTCCTACTCATCCAAGATTCATAGCCAGCTCCAAGAACGACGTCTCTTTCCAGGAATAAGGAGAGGAAGAAAGGAAAGGGCCAGAAGTATAGAGTAGAGCGACTTAAGGCGCTTACAGAATAGTTAGAGATACTGCAGCAGCTATTGTGTATGAGGTGCCAAAATCGCTGCTGTAGTCAGTCAGTGCTGCTGCTGACCCGTAATCGACCCGTCTTTATGTATTCCTTCCGCTGGTCGCTTCCGGTCCAAGACGAGAGCTGAGCTGATGATTATACACGGCGGGCAGCAACTATGTGACTGTTTGACTTTCCTTTCAAACAAACCTGTTACTTTACGTGATCTGTCCCTGAGTTTACAAATGGACGATTGCGCATAGGATGTGGATAAAAATTGAACAGCATTCCCCGAATGTAATGAGACAGGAAAAGAAGGAATGGGATAAGAAGAAGGCAACAGAAAATGCAAAAGAGGAGATCTCATTAGAAACATGCTTCTCGCCTCGTCATTTTCCGGTTTCTTCTTCTTCTTCTCCTCTGGGATCGAGTCTGTTTCTTTCAGAGCGCTGCTGGCTTCTTCTAAGACTCATAGTAGTCGTTTTTACAAGGCATGTATATACTCGAGAGAAGAAGAAGGAGGAGAAGAAGAAGCCAAAGATCGGGAGAGGAGATCAAAAGACATGAAAGATGGATTTGTCGTCTCAGCACTTTCTTTCTTTCTCTCTTTTCAAGAGACATCAGGCCATCACTGCTGCAGAAAAAAGAAGAAGAAAGAATAGCAAATAGAGTTTTTGTCACACAAGAGTGTGCGGAAAAGAAGGAAGATTAATAACACTGGAGCAGTCATAAACATTGTTTCACGGTTGTAAATCGAGTCTTTGCAAATACGTGTTACTTTAACACGCTGTATTATTGTTATGACGGCGATGCAGAAGAAGATGAAGAAGCAATTAGACTGCTGCGGTCATCTCAAATAGCCAAGTCGACCCCACTTCCTGCTTCCTCTACTTCTACTCCTCTCTTCACAGCTTTCCTTTCTTCTCCCTTCTACTACTATTACTACTACAATCCCAATCTTCAGGAACACACCGTCTATATATGTGTACGTACGTAGGGGAAGATATAGAAAGGGGAAGAAGGGAGGGAAAAGAGTGTGCAACAAAAACGATGGAAACTTTTCGCCCTAACTTAACTCCCGCTCTGTTTAGAAGAAAACGGAAAACTTTCATCCTTACCTTTTGTTTCTTTGCAGCCGGGCCATCGCTGCTGGAGGCGCCGCTGTTACTGCCGCCGGCCGCAGTCTTCCTGCTGTTGGCCTTGCCACCGTTGGTGCCGTTGTTCTTGGCCGCCTTGGCATTCTTTTTATTCACTGCACTGGACACAATCTTCACCTTGGAGCCCTTGCCGTTCTGCTTGGCCACGGCCGCGGTGACCGCGGACACGACGGCGTCAGCGCTCAGAGGCATGTTGGCGGCCAGGGTGAGGTCTGTGCTCGTGCCGCTGCCTTCCATGCCGTTGTCGGCGCCCTTCTTCTGCACAATCTCCAGCTTGCCCTCGGGGTTGCGGGTGGTGCCGCTCTTGGTGCGCTTGATCTTGATCTTGAGGTCCTTGTCGTTGTCGGCGGCTGCGGAGTTGACCTCGGCGACGGGGGCCAGGGTCATGGCCGCGGTGTCACCCAGTTGAGGAGTAGCCGTAGGCGCTGGAGACGATGCCTTCGCTGTTACACTGTCATTCACTTCCGACTCGTTGCTGCTCTTTGCTGTCTTCGTCGTCGTGGTGGTCGTCGAGGACATGATGTCCGCGTCGAGGTCGTTGAGGAGATTGCCCACATCCACGTTGGGCCAGGCGTCGTCCTCGAGTTCAAAGTTGTTGTTGTTGTTGTTCGTCTCGGAGAGGGGTTTGAGAAGCGAGCTGGCGGCGCTCAGCTTGGTCCGAGGAGTCGCGGGCGCCGTCTTGGTTAGAGAGCGTTGCATTGGACCTGTTGGCGCAGGAGGGCGAGGCTGCTACTGGTCGTCGGGGGCGACTCAGTGGGGGAGGCGTCCGACGGACACATGGGGCGAGCTCTGAACCCAAATCTGAAAATATCACAGAATTAGTAGAGGCTTTAAAGTGCCAGAAAAAGGGAGGAATTGTTTTACATGTTTTTGCTCCTCTCTTTTTTTATGGACGAGCTTGCTGCTCATCTCAGCATGATAACAGCTAGCTAGCTCTCCATCCTCGCACTCCATAATCATAGCAGCAGACATTTGGGTCTGTAACAATAAATCAACTTCTAGCCAGTTTGTTTTTATTAGCCTCTGACTGTCTCTCAGAGTGAGTTTGAGATGACAGATCACGTAAGGGACAAAAAGCGGGTCGTCGTCGCCAGGGCTGACACGAATTGTCTACAAGTTTGCAAATGAACCTGAGCTCCGTTAGTAGAGCAGTCATCAAAGCCTTGGCCACCAATGTTTGCACAACGGCTAATCTTTATTGGGCGATATAGGAGAGGGGAGAAGGAGGGCGGCTTAATACTACATATGCACACAGGCGGGCGTGGGTGGCGTGAGTGAGTGCAAGAGTGAAACTCGCTGAAAACTATGTAAATATCAGAAGAAGGAAAAGGAGAAGCAACTTTTTTCGCGGAAAGCATGCACAAAGCCTAGTTGAGTATTAAGGTCTCTTAGCCTTTGTTCCCGTTTTGCACGCACCAACAACAAACTCTATTATTTTGCGCTTTTAGTGGGAGAAAAAGAATGAAAGTAGAAAGCAGCAAGTCTGAGATCGACTCTTCTGAGGCCTTGCTTGGCTAACTGCAGAGAGAGAAGAGCTTGTCTTACTTCCCACAAAAGAACTCGGCAGAAAAAGTCTTTGTTGAAAACTATTTCTTTTTCTTCTTCTGTAACCGGATCTTTTGACGTCGTTTTCTAGATACGTTTTCATTACCCTGTTTACACCCCTCAACTCTCTTCTTCTTCGGTAACCCTGATCGTCACATTTCGCCGTCTCATTAATGCTTCAGCGAAATGCATAATAATGATGAGCGTTAAAAAGTTTGCCACGGCAGTGAACAATAACAATGTAACAGGCAGATGTTATAGCGCTCATTCTTTTTTGTGCCTGTCATCATTGAGAGGCTTTAATATTATAATATTCTCCTCCTTTTTCACTTGGGCCGTTTAAGGGTTTTCTTTTGATGATAGTCTTGCACATTCCTCTCTCAGCAAGAATGGAGAAGAAGAAGAAGAACCCAATCACCCGACGGCGGCAGCAGCAGCAGATAACCATCATTGCTGCTGCTACAGTGGTAGACCAGCCAGCAGGGCCGAGTCCGTCTTCTTCTTCCCCTCCTACTCCTTTTCTTTCTTTCTTCTTCTATCTCTCTTTTCCTGTGGAGCCAAAAGTTGAGGGTTGGAACTTGCAAGAAAGAAGTAGAGTGAATAAAGAGGGCTTGGCAATACTCCCAGCAGCACTTTTGCCCAGCATATTGTGTGTGTGCGCCGTGCAATAGAAAATGAGAATTGCACTTTTGCAAGTGGATCTCCGTTGCAATGTGAAAAGGGAGAAGTCTGTTGAATGCTAGGATGATATTACGGGTTCCGGTGCTGTTACAAAGAGCAATTAGAACATCATGGCTGCGCTATCAAGTTCGGAACATTTTTCTATTGTACTGCTACTGAATAAGGGGATCAAACGAGTATAAAAGGTGGCGCTTAGAACTTGATGCATTCATAATGAGGGGACAATGTTGTAAAACGAGATCGATGCACAGTGAGCAAGATTAACGATATGAACTTGAAAGGAGAAGAAGTGCAATGCGGATTAACTTTACTGGTACAATCTGACCTTCATATTGCTTTCTAAAGTGCATGGTCAGTTTCAAAATGGTGCAAAGTCAATATGGCACACGCTACTTCATGCATTGTTTTCATATCAGCTACTCCTCCTCCGGTCCCTTATGGCTAGTTGGCTGGCTGGTGGTGGTGTGCGGTGGTTCACTCATTCAGTCACGACATACAAAAGTTGGAGGAGGAGGAGGAGAATGTTATATACGCGCCGCTGAATATAAGGCAAAAAAGAGGAACGACGAGCAGCACAAAGAAAGGCAAAGCTGGCAAGCGAGCTTTGATTGCATGTAAGAAGAAAAGACAGAAGAGGAGGAAGAAGGGCTATAACGCTGGAAAGAAAGAAAAAGCCATATATCGGAGAAATAGCATGGGAGAAATATAAGAGCTCTACTCGCCGTGAAACTATTTCTAATTTCCACTCGTAAACATTTCATGATGATGTTTTTTTCTTCTTCTGGGGCAGATGGATTTCGAGATGAAGAAGGAGGAGGCATCGCGTGTGGCCAAGATGCGAAGGAGGCTCCGCCGCAATCTTAATGTCAACAAGATACAGCGACGGGGATTACAGACTATTATTATTACAAAGATTATTGTTATTACAACCGATAAATGACGGCGCGGAACAATGCAAGATGATGAACAAAAGTCGATAGTTTGAAAAGGCAAACATACGAAGCAAGTCATCATCTTACGCACACACATACACACAAGAGCTCCCTCGCGCTATTCAAACCCGTTTCTTCCCCCTCCTCCTCCTCATTTATGTCGTGTCATTATCATTAGACTCTTATCATCGCAATCAATTACACACCTCCTGAACACTCAGTCACTCATACGCTTCATTGCTACTACAACTACTACAACCAAAGAGGAGAATGTATAAAGCGCTTGTAACCGACCACTGCTGCTGCTGCTGCTGCTGTGGCCCTATCCTTGAACGCTGCTGCTGCTGCTGAGCTCCCTTTCATGCTATTACATGGCCTACGGGGCTCAGTTCGTTCTTCTTTGCTTCTTCTTCCACCATTCGATCAACGTGGCCACCGCAATGGAAATATATAAAAAAAGGAAGGAGAACGGCCAAAAACGGCAGAATCGATGATAAAGTTGTAAATCAGGTTGTGAAGTAAACGGTGGTAATTGGCTTTGAAGAAAATTTGTGCGCTCTTCATTCTCGTCGTCCTTCCTTCTTTTTGTTGCCGAGCTGTCGCTTCTATTCTCTATTCTACTGCTGTAGTAGCTCCCTGATCAATAATTCATGGCCTCTTAAGCCTTCGTCGCTTTTTTTCTCCCTTCTCTAAAGTGTGTCGGCGACTGTAAAAAAAGAGAAAAGAATTGCGACGGCTGCGTGTGTGTCTTCCTCCTCCTTCTACCCGTGTTTAAGTGTACAATATATATCTGCCGATATTTACAGTGCTGAGAAGATTGGAGCGAAGATATCCATCAACGTTATTTAGCCACTTTGCGATCGTTATTCTCATCCTGTATAAATCCTATCCGGCGGCGGCGTCAGCGTATGAAGAATACGACTCCTCGCCCTTTGAAGTTTCGCCACACGAGCTTTAAAGTGCAATTGAACTTCTTTTGAGCGGGAGGAGAACTTTCCTTCTTGTTTGATGTTTGTCAATTCCCCTCTACCGATAACATCAAAACTTTTCTTTCTCTTTGGCCATGCGTGCGTGTACAGCAGCAGAGCTGATACCTCTCAAGTGCACTTCTCTCTCTCTCTTTCATAAAATAACAGCCAAATCTTGTTGTGTTTGCACCCAATCGTATACAGAGGGACAGACTGGCGGTCGTTTCCAGCCATGAAATTGATTGCTAGGATTAGCAGAGTGGACAGCAGCGAGAGAAGGAAAAAGAAGCGCTACTGACATTTGACACCCTTCGAAACAACGGGCAAGCACACCTTGTTGATACCTTTCTTGCTCTTGTTCAAAACAGAAGGGTTTCCTTCTTTGGCATTCCTCCATTGTAATGTAATTAGTCTCCGTCGTTGCAATCATGTTTCTCTAGCCTCAAGCCCCCGATATGAGAGAGGGGAGTGTGTGCGTGCGGCTGCCCTGCCTGTGTGTGGGTGCTGTGTACTGTGATGGGTGAAAGAGAGAAGAAGAATGTTCTTCTTCTTCTTCTTTTCTGTGAGGATTGAGAAAGCTCTTCTTCTTCTCCTTCTTCTTTCTTCTCCTAATTCAGTCTCTGCTTGACTCCTCTTAACTCTTTCACACCTCGTCGTCTTCTTCTCTTCTTTAGAGAGGAGCAGAATCATGATGGATCCGTCAACTTGGATTCCGCGCGCGACGTCTCTTTTTTTAATTTCCTGACCGGTCTTTGCCTTGTTTGCATTGGGAAAGAAGGGAATAAATACATGGACATCGAACACCGACATGGGAACAAAGAGTGATTAGGGGTAATTAAGGACGGAGGGAGAGGCGTTGTTATAAATAAAAAGAGGACACTAATCATAAGGAAGGGTGTTTTTCGTTCTTTCTTTCTTTCTTTTCTCACCTTCCGTTCTTTGTCTTTCTGCTCTGGATTGGTGGCCTGCAGTAAAGGGTTGCTCAATGGGAACCACCGTTGTATTGGGGTCAGCTGGGCTGTGTTTTAATCACTTCACTGCACGGATCGAGCTTCTTCTTTACTGGTCAGTCAGTGGCCTTCCTTCCTTCACTTCTGGGGTCAATTAGTGTCACTAATGAGCCTTCAATCAGGTCGTTAATGGGTCACGCCTTCTTTTAATGGACACACCTTCCTGCTATTGAGACCTTGGTGGTCAGACACTGGAAGTGGGACGATGTGGGCGTGGCACTGATGCGGGACCAAGGACGGACCCAGTGGTTTGACCACGCAATCGTCTGCAAGGGATCTCGGACGGTGTTGATATATTTCACGTCTGGAGTCGGAAACCTTCACTCTCCTTCCTCCGCGGGACGATCGAGACTGAAGCCGCACCAGCTCAGCTGGGAGGACGGCGACAACGCGCGCGCACGCACAGACCAACGAAGGCGGAGTGGGCGCCGGCGCTGCGCAGCCCGCGAGCGCAAACTCTATTTTGACAGCAGCTGAGGCGGACGCAGCAGCAGCAGAGAGAGAGAGAGAAAGAAAAAGAAAAAAAAGAATGTCGCCACCGCTGCGCTTGCTTGCTCGGCTGAGATCTGCCGAGCGCAGAGGTTTTTAGAGGCTTCTTTTTTGGCGGCGCTCAGAAGACGAGGAAAAAAAAGAGTATTAACTAAAACGGGGGAACTTTTTTTATTCCCGATGCTCAAATGGCGGCAAAAAGGCCAGAAGAATAGGAACTTAGGAAGGCACTTGGAAGGCCAAAGAGGAAACAAAGCTTGTTCATTCTTCAACTACTACCTTTGTCTCAAGAGCAGAGAGAGAGAACAGCCTTTGTTTAATGATACCCTCAACAACTGCAGTAGCATTATAATCTGTTTTCCCGAATAACAAACTTGCAATTCGTTGCAACCGACTTCATCCGTCGTATTTGGCCTTGTTTATCGCCCAAGATTCTAATCTGCTGCTCTCGTTTTTTCCTTGAGAAAACATCGTCTCATTTTTTTCCTACAGGGGTTATAAAGGGCGGAGTAGAAGAAACTGTTTTGGGTTCTGTAACACTTTACGGCTTCAACTGCCATATGATGATGACTTTGAAAGGGATAAACCGCGTCTCTGAAATCTGCGGATTTCCTCACTTTTCCGAGCATGGGAACATGACACATCGATAGATCAATATCACTTTATACACAGGAGGAGGAGAAAAAAGAGTCCGCAGCAGCCTCCTTTCTACGAAGATTTTCTTTCTCCTTTCTTTCTGCCTGACTGCCTCGAACTTTTGCTAATACAGAGTAGCAGGAGGAGAAGAAAAGGGGAAAGGAATTTATTTTCTGTTTTTTTTCTCCCACTCTCGTCAAGTGATGAATGTTCGCAGAATGAATATAGTTTTGAGTGGAGGATTGTTCCGGTCAGGAAATTAATCTACTTTTGCTCAGCTCTATTCGGGTCAATGAGAATTAAGTGCATTCTCATGCTCACACAGGAGTAGTTTAAAGTGACTGTTTAATGACGACGTCCGCTCCGTTTGCAATAATTAGCTTCAATTAGGTTTCCTCCTCCTCCTCCTTTTTGGTGTCTAACGTAAACACAGTCGTTTACGGTGAAGGTTAAAGGAAGACAGAGACATTATTATGAATGTACGTAAAACGCGATTACAATCGTCACTACCGTCGTCATCCTCATAATAATATAATAGCAGAGCCATGAGATAAACAATAAAACAAGATTAAATCTGTCAGTTTTTGTGTATGTGCTGAGCTAAGCTGCTCTGGCGCCTGCTGCTGCTGCTGCTCTTACTACAACTGCACAGTAGTTGAGCTGCAGCTCTATCGTGCGCAAGTGCTAAAGGCATGTGTTCCAGTTCGCTTCTCTCTCATTCTCTCTCTTTCCCCTTCTATGGCTTGTTGGGACATGATCTAATCCTCGACACCCAAGCTCAAAATCCCATCCGAATTCTGGACTTCTTTCTCGTGCACACGCATTCTTTAGACGATTCCGAATGCGGTGAATTATTTGCTCCTTTTGTAGAAAGAACAACAGCGATAATAATAGCTCTCTCTCTTTCTTTCTCTCTCTCTCTTTCTCTCTTTCTCTCATCTCTTCATTGCGGGCAGAACAGGAAGGAGTAATTTTCACTAACGACCCCGCCGCCAACGGAGCCAGAAAAATCTGAAGGACACTCAGTGCTGAACAAGATCTTTCTACTATCTCATTAGGGCGTTTAACCGACTGTAATACTATTCGGAGTGTTATGACCAAAGTTTGGTTTTGCTTAATTGGCAGCTAATCGGTTGTTGCACATTGAACATCGAATGTATC
>LR139822.1:0-23621 GCA_900659605.1 Tisbe holothuriae
TTATTATAATGGTTGTGAAATGTTTTATATTTAAAATAGAAATATAGACCTGCCATTAGGTGACACACACACACACTAAAATAGCTTTTAAGATTCCTGACTAATCAGTGTACCGTAAATTCTATTTACTATCAGATGCCAAAGTAGAGGTATTCAGAGTTCCTTACGCAATTAGATTGGATAAAAAGATGCTTTCTTTCCCTATAATCAGAGCAAGATATAAATACATTGTACATACCAAATACGTAAATGCAGTCATGCCTACATAATTCAGAGAGAAAAAGTTATTCATAGGTATCTCGATTTGCTTACATTTTGTCTTTCCTTTTGTGTATATACTCGAATAGGAAAAGCAGCTCGTCTTATTTTATCGTCTGTAGCCCGAGTCGTTAAACAAAGTTGAGCAGACATTTGGAGGAGGAGAAGTACGTTCTTCTCCTTCTGACGTCATCTGCCGGCAAAATAATATTATACTCTAGAATGTGTTGGCAAAGCATATCGAAAACCATTACCGGAGCAAGATGGTGTCTTATCAAAGTGTGATTTGTACCCCTATGTATAAGAACAGTTCATAATACTACATCTACAATTATCGAAGGAATGCATAATTAAAGGAGAGCCAACTACTTTCTTATTTTCTCATCGCTTAACTAGTTCCTATGATTACAATAATAATTATTAATTTTCCGCTGTGTGCCTTTCCCCTCTCTGTCGCATTAACATGTTTGCTTAACTCCTCTCACTCACTCTATCACTGCATCCACTGTCTTAACTAACACAGGGACATCATTATAAATATCGTAACACTCGATGTAGGTGCTATTCCACTAAATAAGCCTATTAGAATGTGACCTATTTCCACTCTTCTCGTTGCAGTCACTCCCCCCGCTCAGCGCGTCCAGTTCATCCTGGGCGAGAATGAGGACGACAGCGGCCACGAGCCGCACCCGCTCTTCTCAGAGATGGAGGAGCTTTTTCTCGACGAGGACGGCGAGATGGAGTGGAAGGAGACCGCGAGGTGAGAAAAGCAACCTTGACATTACTTCCATTAAGCTATAGACCTTAGTAATTACTCTAGATTGTAGTTAATGGTAATGAAATGCCGAAGTTTTTTTTGTAAATAATGTGATATTTCATATTCATGAACAGTTTCCATTATTGCACTGTTTCTTGCTCTGATGCACTATAAATTCAATTTAACTTGAAACACAATCGGGCAAAGCTCTTTTTCCCAACAAAGTGCACAATATATGAAATCCTATTTCTTGTATCAGTGCAAAAGCTCTCAGCATTGTTCTGTACGGCTTGTACAGGCTTGTAAAAAGGACCAAGATGCTTTGCACAAGTCCGCTTAAGAAATTGGGCGAGAATGGAGAGAGAGAGGAATTATTTTAATGCAAGGACTTGAGTTCTGCTTTTTTCCGCCTTGAAATTAATTAGTCCTTTAATTTGCCGAGGATTTTACTTAACAAAGGCATGTTGCGACGCATTAAACAGAAATTGTCGACAGTTTCATGTCCAGAACAGAAATGTGTAATTGGCGTTCTTTCATGTTGCATAATGATAAGGCTTTCACGAAGGCTCAAGTCTCTTGGCTTAAATTTATTGTATAATAATGTCGCCGTAAGCTTCTCTTGAACCACTTCTCAGCAGACCAATTATTTGTTCCAGCGTAGAATGAAAGTGCCTAGCTTGCTCTTTCTCGGTGCCAAGAGGAGAAAAATAAGGGGCTTAAGGCCTTTCTTATGTAAAAATAACCATAATAACTGTGATCAAGGCTTCGGCATTTATTTCTTCTACATAACTTTTTTTATTCTACCCCAGCTGAGTAGGTAAAAAGTTAACTTTGCGTTTCCTTTTTGCTCCTTTTTGGTTTCTTTAACACTTGAGAGCAAGTTTTTTTTCTACCGCTTCGAAGCCCCTTTTGGAAAAAAATAACAAAAACTGCACACAATGGCAGAATTTGCTGTTGATCCGTCATATAAGTGGCCACAGGAGAGCTGTAAAAAGAAAGGCTTTCGTAATATTGTGTACTCTTATGTAAAGGATCCGTATTATAAAATTTCATAATCTACATTACTTTCTGGTCGACTTCATTGATTGCCTTAAATGAAGTCTGAGAAAGGCTCAAAGAGAAATTTTACTTTCAAAGGATATTTTAAATACTACTCGAAGGTAGGAAAAAGTTTTAAGTCTCTTCTCATCTCTTTCTACTTCTACCTGAAAGCCGATTCCAAGAAGTGAAAGCTATTATGAAATTTTGTGTAGCAGTCTTGACAAAATGGAAGAAGATTGTCGTTATTATTATATAGTTAGGCCAGATGTTTATCCATTTTTAGTTTCTACCTCTAAAAGACGGTCTTCGCTCACTCTCCATTCCTACGCTGCAGTTGGATTGATTATTCTCGCCAGTGCAAAACATTTATATGCCAAGTTCCTTCACTTTTGCCCATTTTATGACATTCCTTGGGTCATCTTGCTTGTATATTTGCATTTAAATGTAGCAGGACAATTTGCCTTCCCTCCCCATTGCAGTCATTGTAACTGGGTTGCGTGTTTGAAGGTATTTGCTCCTCAATCTTTCTCGCTTGTGCCACAAGACCGAAGAGGAGCCTTTTTCTTTGTTACCGGGCGGAGGTTCTCTCTTCTAATGCAGCTCTTCTTCCTTCAAAGTCTCACGGTTTCCCCTGCCAAAAATATCCACTTTTTGCCGACGTCCTCCATTTTCTCATCTGAAGGCTGTCTTAACGAACGCCTTTTGTCTGGCTCGAATGCGAGTGTTTGCGGATTAGGACGGATGGTCACAGAGGAGGAGACTTGAAAGCTGTGATAAAGACCTAATTTGAGCGCGTTCATTATATGGGGGGAACTGCATTTGGCGACCGGCCAATTGCAGCTAATGAAACCTTTTCTTCTCTTTTTCCAGATGGGTGAAATTCGAGGAGGACGTTGAGGAGGGCGGCAACCGGTGGTCCAAGCCGCACGTGGCCACGCTCTCCCTCCACTCCCTGTTCGAGCTGCGCTCCATGCTGCTCAACGGCACAGTCTGCCTCGACATGACCGCCAACAGCCTCGACCAGATCGCCGAGCTCGTCCTCGACAACATGGTCAACACCAACATGCTCACGTACGACAAGAAGGCGGTCGTCAAGGACGCCATCCTCAAGCGGCATCGGCATCAGTACCAGGGCAAGAAGAAGGACAACCACCACCATGGAGGGGACGGCGACGGGAACGGCTCGTCCTCACTCAACATGTCTCGGCTGCCGCTCATCAGGTCCCTCGCAGAGATCGGCCGGAATCACTCTTCGTCAAAAAGTAAGAATGAGCTCTTAACACATGCCCTAAAACTGCTTTTAAATGTCATCATCCACTCGCTGTCGTGCTTCTCATATCGTCAACTGTATATACATAGGCATGACCCGCATTCGCGAGCACCTCTTCCCACGCTCCGGCAATGCCACTGCCATGAAGCGGACCAATAGCGGCGCCTCGCTCGAGGACGCCGCCGCCGCAGCCAATAAGGGAGCTTCCAACAGAGACGGGCGTAAGTCGTCCGCGCCTAATATTGACGACCGGGGGCGGTTGGCGGTGCCAGGGGGCGCAGGTAGCACATTGTGTGGAGACCGCAAGTTGAGGAGCACGGGTGCATTATTCAGGGGATCTAATTTCTTTTCATTTTCCACAGATGCAACAACATATTGATTAATTTATATTTGTGGTGGAGATCCTACACGACTTGATATTACTGCACATATTTTCCTGATGAAGCTTATTTTGTTCGTACACAGGTCACGGGTGCACATAAACATTTAGGGAAATGTATCCTCTCATATAGTTTAATGCAGTCTGATGGAAGAATGTTCTATGGAGAGGAAGAAGAATTCCGATACATGAAAGATCCTTGCATAGAATCGCTACTCACATCCAATCAGTCGTTCGACTTACATGTCGCCATTCCATATTGTCTCGTTAAATTAATCTCGCATCCTTAAACAAATCTCATGCATACGAAAAGGTCACAAGGTCACGACGACGTCTAATTAAGCCCAGAAGCAAATTCAGTCTTGCTTTTTCAGACGCTAGAGACACTCCGCCAAAGGAGGGCGACGTCGTCGGTCACGAGCACCACCAGGGGACGCCACCAAGACACGGACAGAAGCAGGGTACACGCCGTCGCCCTATATTACATAAAACCTGTTTTAAAACGTCTAGTAGGACTGTTAAAACCCTTTTTGTCATGTTACAGTACGTTTAACTAACGCACAACTTCCATATAATCTCTTAAATCATCCATAAAAGGAGCCTGAATGTCAATTCATATCTCAAGGGAGCCTCAATCTGACACCGCGGATAACAAGATTCTTTCAAACTTTCTGTTGCTTCTCTCTGATATATTCAGCATATCACGTTTAATGGAGAAATTCAAGACAGCTGATTTTCTGTTTAATGGTAATCTCGTTGCAGCCATTGCTTTCCGATATACTGCGTGTATGTGTGTGTGTGTCCATATACATGCATCCGCTTCCCAGCTGGAAAAAGGCTTTCTTCTAAAAGGCTGAGGCAAAATGTGAGAGCGGCCTTTTTATTAGTATATGTGGCCTTGAAAAAGTAGGAAACAGCTGTGATGATATATTCAAATGTTAAATCATGCGAGAGGTGCAATTCTTGATTAAATTATGCTCCTCCGCGCTCTGGTATCGACTTAAACAACCATGTATCACTTTGCACGTCTCCTATATTCCAAGTAGCGCTTTTTCAATGCCTATTCGCACGCATTGTACAGTTTTTCTTCACTTTTCAGCACCATAGTTGTCTCGACGATATCAAATAACAATAAAATATATTTTTCCTCCATCGTAAATCATTCGTGTTACTTTTTTGCAATACGGTAGTTCCATAAATATAGTACGACTAGTACACGTACCGTTTTCTACAGGTCTAGAGACGTCCAGTGCAGTGGAGGAGATGAGCCAAACAAATATGATATAATATTAATAAAATAATTACGGTCTATGATCCTTTCCAAATTTTCCGGATTCCCGTTTGTCAAATTCTTCTCTCTCATGCTTTCCCTTTGTGTGTGGTTTTGCTAATAGAAGCACCAAACAATTATCTTATAATATTGATTAATCCTTTTGAAATACTATTAATTCCGTTTTTAATCTCGTCAGGCTCCCCCGGCATGAGCCAGAATCCGAGCGGCGACGACAGCAACAAAAATAGGAGCGAGAACGACATCAATCCAAACGACAGCTCAGGACAAATCAACCTATCAAAGGTATCAAGTCCCACGTACAGGGTGAACCACTAAACATGTCCCGTTTCCAGAACTCCCACTTCATGAAGAAGCTTCCGAAGGGCGCCGAGGCGTCCAACATCCTCGTGGGCGAACTGAACGCCCTCGACAAGCCCATGTCCGCATTTATCCGTCTGAGCGAGGCCGTGGGGCTGGGCGACCTCACCGAGGTGCCCGTGCCCACGCGCTTCATCTTCATCCTCCTCGGCCCCGCCGGCGAGGACTCGGTCAACGTCAGCCGCTACCACGAGATCGGCCGCGCCGTCGCCACCATCATGTCCGACGAGATCTTCCACGACATTGCGTACAAGGCCAAGAAGAGGGAGCATCTGCTCGCGGGGATCGACGAGTTCCTGGACGCCGTGACGGTGCTGCCGCCGGGCGAGTGGGACCCGTCCATCAGGATCGAACCGCCCAACGTGGTGCCGAGTCAGGAGGGCAGGAAGCACCCCAAGAAGTCTGGCGGTGAGAAGAAGAAGAACTTTAACGAGGAAGAGGAGGAGCAGAAGCAGCGGGATGAGGCTGGATTGGTCAGGACGGGCCGGTTGTTTGGCGGGCTCATCAACGACATTAAACGGAAGAAGCCTTTGTAAGATCTGAACAAGCTCAACATTTGACCTAAGGAGCTAACGTAATTCATGTTTCCAGCTATCTGTCCGACTTCAAGGACGCGCTCTCCGTTCAGTGCATCGCCTCGTACATCTTCATCTACTTTGCCTGCCTCACGCCCATCATCACCTTCGGCGGGCTGCTGGGCGACGCCACCGACAACCGCATCGCCGCCATCGAGTCGCTCGTCTCCGGCCTCATCGTCGGCGTCAGCTACGGATTCTTCTCAGGGCAGCCGCTCACCATTCTGGGCAGCACCGGACCGATCCTTGTGTTTGAAACGATTCTCTTCGACTTTTGCAAGTGAGTTCTGCTTTTGAAACAGGGTGCAAATTGTACAAACGAACCGGCTTGTGACATCGAAATGCACATATTTTCAGATCGATAGGATGGGAGTATCTCTCGTTCCGATTCTGCACCGGGTTGTGGGTCGGCATCATCATGCTGGTCCTGGTGGCGACGGACGCGTCCGCCTTCGTCTGCTACATCACCCGCTTCACGGAGGAGAACTTCGCCTGCCTCATCGCCTTCATCTTCATCAAGAAGGCGTTCGACAAGGTGCTCCACATCAAGGACTACTACCCGGTGCACGAGTCGCCGTGCTACTGCGCCTCCACCAATGACACTATAGACACCATGTACGGATCGTCCGAAGAGTTCGTTGCGTTCAATGCGACCAAGCCGCACAAGTATCCTTGCGAGGTGAGAATATTCATATAAACGACTACACGGTGCAAGTATAACGGTGTCCTTTTACTTCAGTTTGAGGGCCCTGATGGCACCATGATCGGAGGCTACCAATCTGTGGGCTGCCACTACGTCCCGAACGCCTTCCTGATGAGCGTGCTCCTCTTCTTCGGCACCTTCCTCATCTCGTACCACCTCAAGAACTTCAAGACGGCCTCGTTCTTCCCCGCCAAGGTCCGCGGCTTCATCTCCGACTTTGCCGTCATCATCGCCATCCTGAGCATGTCGCTGACCGACCTGCTGGCGGGCGTGGCCACGCCCAAGCTGCAGGTGCCGGTGACGCTGCGGCCGACGTGGGAGGGGCGCACGTGGCTCATCCACCCGATCGGGAACAACCCCGTGTGGTCGGCGTTCGTGGCGATCGTGCCGGCGCTGCTTGCCAGTATTCTCATCTTTATGGATCAGCAGATTACTGCTGTCATTGTCAACAGGAAGGAGCACAAGCTTGTGGTACGTAGAGCCTTTTAACCGTTCAAACGTATCCTATATGTCAAACTCATGATTTGCAGAAAGGAGGCGGCTACCATCTCGACCTCCTGATCGTGACCATCCTGATCGTGATCTGCTCCATCTTCGGCCTGCCCTGGTTCGTCGCCGCCACCGTGCTCTCCATCAACCACGTCAAGTCGCTCACCAGGGAGTCGGAGACGGCAGCGCCGGGAGAGAAGCCGCAATTCCTCGGAATCAGGTACGGAATTAAATCGAAACTACGTCCACTGTGGATTCATTAACTTAATTTTAGAGAGCAACGCGTGACCCACATCTTGATCTTCCTGACGATCGGTCTCTCCATCCTGATGGCGCCCGTGCTCAAGTACCTGCCGATGCCGGTGCTGTACGGAGTGTTCCTCTACATGGGCGTGGCCTCGCTCAACGGGCTGCAGTTCTTCGACCGGATCCTGCTCTTCTTCATGCCCAAGAAGTACCAGCCGGACTTGCCCTACCTGAGGAGGGTGCCGCTCACCAGGGTGCACATCTTCACCGGGATTCAGATCGCTTGTCTGGCCGGGTTGTGGGTTGTCAAGGACATCAAGCAGACGTCAATCCTGTTCCCTGTTATGGTGAGAGAAGACGTTATAATTGTATACGGAATGCGTAATTAGGCTTAGCATGCGAGCATATTTGTCAGTGTAATGTTCTTGACATGCTTCATCTAATTTATTCCAGCTCGTGGTTATGATGGGCGTCCGCAAATGTCTCGACTGGATGTTCTCCAACTCGGAGCTGAAGATCCTCGACGACATCCTGCCCGAGTTCAAGCGCCATGAGAAGCTCAACGACGAGGAGGAGGAGCTGGAAGATGACGAGGAGTATGAAGCCGGATTGGAGAAGCGACGTGCCAGCCTGCGCTACACCCACAGCAGCATCGAGGTTCCCATGGCCAACGGGAACGTGCTCAAGATCCCCTGCGAGGACAACAACATCAACATCAGCGAGGAGATGAACAGGAGCGGCGTGTGGAAGAGTCTGGAGGGGAGCAACACGGCGCTCAGCTCGGTCACGGGGGCAACGGAAATGAGGTGAGAAGTCGAACCCTCCTTTGCGTCTGTACGTAAAATTACCGCTCCCTGTTTCCAGTTTGAAGAAGCGCAAGGGAGGCGGCGTTGGGGGTGGCCGGCGCATGTCCCTCGTGGACGAAGACGGCGAGGAGGACGCCGGCATCACCATCAAGGCAAGTTCAGACACTCCAACAAAGCACGTCGGATTCGCGAACCTCAACAACGGTTTCGACGAATCCGACGAAGGCGTTGTCTAGGCACTAAATTCACTTAAAAGCAATGCACCACCGTCTCATGATGAGAGAAACAATTGAACCGCCCCCGAGTCGGGTCTTCACAAAAGTTATTGCACCGCAGCGAATGAAAGAAGCTTCTTCTTGACCGCACTTCAATGACGACTACAACTCTTTTGTTCTCCTGGTCACTGCAGATTGTAATTTTTGTTTCGCAAATGAACAGTTTTAGGGTAGTAGTAATAGACCGCCCCTGTACAAATCTTCCCCGTATACGAGTACGTGTAAAAACCTTACAATTAAAATGTCATTCTCCCCCAATCTCATTTCAATTTAGGTGACTGGAACGACCCCAATTAGTCAATCTCCAACCAAGTAGAGAGATTCTCAAGTAATATTCAGATTCAGAAAAGGTCAGACTTTAAAAATGAGAACATGAAGAAAGCTTCTCAATTTGTTTTTGATGAAGACTTTAAAACACTCTCTGCTTGTTTCCAGTAAAGATAGAATATGATTGTTAAAGTAATATCCTCCTCAGTTGCTCCCATGATTTTTTACTAATACTCTCAGTTTTCACCTTGTTTTATACTACCGCTTTGCTTAGACAAATTACGAAATTTGTCCTTACTCAGGCATTTAATTTTACCCATTTAGTTCCAATGTGTCCGATTATATGTTTTATGTTTAAACGTTTATTATTATTTTTCACACCCTCCACTGACGAGACTTGCGCGCTAGATTAGCACACTGTAGTTATGTGAGTATCAACATTTAATAAGCCTAACAATTTAGGGTATGAAACTAATATTATACAGCGTATAAGTACTAAACCTCCCTATAAAGGAGTCTATTTAAACACGCTATTAACCAATATTAAAAATAAAAATGGAATTTTAAAATAACATGAACAACACCCTTAACAGAAATGCATCCAAGCTCACTAAAGTGACAAAGCTCCTTATTCCATAATAAGCCTTCCAGGCCCTTCCACATGCTATGTTACAGCTATTATATAATTATAAGCTAATAACCCGCCTATCGTTTATTCACCAGCAGTCAATGCATGTAAGGCCGAAACAAGACAATTAACAACAACCTTTGCATTGTGTCATAATGCAAATATGTCAATAATGCATTTCCCTCTCATTTCAGGTTGATAAGCCTCCAAGCAGTGCCAATGAGAAGGGCTCGGCCGAGGAGAAGGCCAAGCTGGTGGATAGAGACACAGTGGTCTAAAGAGAGGTTGGAGGAGGTTTAAGTAGCTGTTGAAGAAGAAGAGTACATGTATATTGAATTATTATATCAGTACATGAATGTATGCAAGGATATATCATCCCATAGGTGTTGGTAATTATACTACTATGTTATACAAACTCAATAAGCTACTTTACCCGTTCTTAAGTATCGTAATGTACATTACTATATGTAAGAATACGAATTGCCCTTCCCCCGGTCTAATAATAAGATGAAGAGGCTTCTGATCCCTTTGAGTAAACCAACATCATTTAGCAACAGATGACATCCCAAATGTGGGAGATAAAAAAATCTTATAAGCAGAGCTTGCAGCTTAGATTGAGATGACTAAATACTACTATCGTAAAAATGTTTTAAGGTGCTGAAACAAGATATGAACTGTTTAGAGAGCTGTTAACGGCTTAAATTTCAAGTTTTCATTACTTTAGATAGCTAAAACAGGGCTCGTTGATTATCAAGGGAGAGTTGCAAGTAAGATCCCAATATTGTTAGCAAGTTCTCCTTTAATTAAGCCGGATTAAATACCTTATAGAAGAACGACATTTCACCAACAGCATGCTGGAAAGAAGGAGACTATTATGTACTACTAAGGTACGGATGTAATTATCGAATAACTTTGAGTGGCAAAATTCGAAAATCGATATTTGCCGGTGACAGCAGGGCTGCTGAATTATCGAAAGCGACAGCCATTTATGAATATTAATAAGAAAGCTTCAAATTTTGATTTGATTTCCGTCAGTTGGAAAAGAGCAAAGTCTTGATTTTCTGTCGATAAATGGTTAAATTTGACACTTATGTTCATTTTCTGCACGTTACGCAGTCGCATATACTACAACTACTTCGGGAATATATAAATACACATAAATTGTTTAACAATGTTTATAGAAGATGGTGTAATTATGTCGGTATATAAATATGTTATAAACGTGAACTTATCGGTTGATTGGAGTCAAATTAAAGTAATAAATCTGAGAAGAACCTTGTGACTAAAAAGAGATGAAAAATGCAATGGCAAAAAGAGGGCTCATGTTATTATATGGAAGGGGAAAGGTGGGGAAAAAGAAGAAGCACATGAAGGCTAAACAAATGATTACTATAAATATATATTAATGAAGAAAGAGAACATTGACACTACATGATGAGAAAGATGAAAAAGAAATAAAAGGATTTTTGTTTCGTGATTTGGTTTGTCGGCGTAACTTTCTTTTTATTCCCACGAATCGAGGTCTCATTTTCCCACTAGATCCATTATCTCTCATTAATATTCATATCTGCTTCACATTAACGTCTTGGAGACTCAAAACGTATCAAGACGACACATTGACTTGGGGTCAAGGCAACGGGTCTAAACCAAACCGAATTTATGACTCTCAAATACATTATCTCCATTATTAGTTCCTCAAGCTTCGGCCTGGGGAACGGACTAGCTCTTAAGGGACCTTAGATTTAAGACATTATTATTGGCCTTTGGTGATACTCTGTTTGTTTGAGAACGCCAACAGCGCGTTTGGCGATCTCAATGTCGGTCGTGCTAACATCCAAACCTTCTTCTCGTTCCAGGTTTCTTTTTCCCCTCTTTGAAATTTAGGTACCATTCCACCCGAAGATGAGGAGACGGTTGTACTACCAGGGCTGCCAGACTATCGTAATTATTTCATTGTAGTATTAAAATTGTCATTTTAAAATGCACATTACAGCCATCACCTATGAGCTGACGACCAAGTACTACTACCCGCTACTGACTGAGTGGAACACCACTGGCTATGTCGGTGAAGGGACACCTGCCATCACTGACGGACCATTTGGATTTGATGACGCTGTACAATTCAATGATCAGGTAGAACAAAAACTTTGTTATAAAGTTCAATTCATCAAATATGTTATTAGTGCATCGTCAAATCCGCGTTCGCCCATCCCCTGGACGAATGCGTGGCCCACCCCGGCAAGTGCTCCAACGGCCTCTCCTTCTCCATCTGGGAACGCGTGCGCTACACCGAGAGCGTGCTCAACCTGGCCAAGGCGCATGACCGGCACTACATCTTCAGCACCGGCGGAGACCACACCATCGCTCACTCCTTCCCGGGGGTGGCGCTCTACCACGAGGGCATCGACCTGGTTGCAGTCGTCTCCACAGGGGACCAGGTATGGCATCTCGCGGTCCGCGGTCAGCTCCGGAACGACACCTGGACCAATGTTGGCATCCGCTGGGAGCCGTATGATGATACTTCGACACTGCCCTTGACGGAGCGTGGTGGACTGGAGATGTTTGTTAATGCGCAGAGGGTTGGCCACGCCCCTCGCCCATTGACGCCCCCTGCTGACGGCTGGGCAATTGTGGACTCAACCCGGGCAGAGTACCGGGAGGTGGTGACGGGGCCTGTGACGCACACCCGGCCTGTGTTCATGTTTGGCTGCCATCGCAATGCGTTGGATCAGGACTTCAAGCACTTCTCCATGCCGGGGTCGAGGATGGATGAGTTTGCTTGGTGGGGACACAAGCTTCAGGTCAACAGGACGCATAATGAGCTCAGCTACTACACTGGAGGATACGGTATGACAATCCTTAGAGTGTAAATATATTACTTATATAAACTTCAATGCTTCAGTTGAGGATATGGAGAATCTTGACACAAGCCAATGGAGTGCCATCCTGCAGAGGGTTCGATTGGATGACTCTGGACAAGCAGAAGTTGCTGCATCCATCACCGGAAAGTTCTTGAGCAAACCGGACGATCCCGTAAGATCATATAACAATACTTGGGCACCTAAGAAAAACTTACTTCAAACCTTGTTTAGTATGAGGGATCTGGTTCCGGAGAAGGTTCTGGAGAAGGCTCAGGTGAAGGAGAAGAAGGATCCGGTTTTGATGAGCTGTTTGAGCGGACACCTCAAGAGCAGCTGGACTATGACCGCCAGAAAGAACTGCTCGACACAGTAAGCCAGCTAATCACTCTCAAGGGACTCGAGATCTCCAACCATAGAATGAGGAAACCAAAGGATCTCAGGAAGACATTTGTAAGACTTTTGTATGTTTTAAATGCTAGTATCGAAACCCTAACATATCGCAGAGAGTGCTGCCAGCTGTAGCAACAGCTCTAGCAGACACTGCAAGCAACATTGCCGGCTGGAAGTCGATCCAACTCGACCCCTCCGAGCCAGGATCCTCCCAGCTCGTCCAAATGATCGACGACTACGTCCTGCAGTGGATGCGCACCGCCAACATCTCCTACTTCGAGGGCTACCCAGGTCTCTTCGACGCCGACCTCAACGAGATGGTCGTGCACTCAGTGGACGGCGGAATGACCTTGTCCGCAGTCAAGTTCCGACAGGATGAGTTCCTTCGTTACGGATCGAGGCTGAATCTGGACTCGTTCTACTCGGCGCACCCAGTGTCGCCGACTGAGGCGTGGTATGGAATCGATGAGAATATTCAGGTTCCGTCGCGGATTTACTTTGTCAATCAGTCGCTGTGCGAGGATGTGCCGGTGACGATGCTCACCGGGGTGTATGAGGGCTATGGAAAGGTGGCTCCACTCAGGAGGAATCCACAGTAAGTAAAATGAGTTAAAATGACATACTTTTGTAACCCAAGTTTTATTCAATTAGGTCTGTCCAGGCTCCCGAGATCCGTATGGACGGCATGGGCGTGTCCGTGAAGATCATCGTGGGCAAGGACCCGGACAACGAGGACCGCGACCTCAGCCACTGCCAGGTGGACACGAGGAAGATGAAGTACGACCCCGTCCAGATCAAGTTCAACCACTACGACTCGCAGACGTCGAGGAGAAAGTTGCTCTGGAACGATGAGATCGTTACCGACGTAGGAACTAACACGACCTAGCATTATATCATGATTCTACGGAAAGCCTGTTGTTGTATTTCAGATTGAGAACCGAAAGTGTGTGGTCTGGAATGAAGACTACGGCACTGACGGCGCCTGGGATGCAAACGGTTGTACAACGGTGCTGTCAGAGCAGGCGAGCACACTCTGCGAGTGCGCCACCTTCGGCACGTACAGCATCATTGCCGAGCTCGTCGAGGACCCCTGGATTCCGCCAGAGGACATGTGGCTCACGGTGACCAAGTACCTCGGCTTCACGCTCTCCCTCATCCTGCTGCTCTTCTTCAGCGGCTGCATCGCCGTCACCTCGTGGCTGCACGACATGTTCCACCTTCTCCGCATGAACACCAGCTTCTGCGTCTTCTTCGGCCATCTCATGATGCTCATCGCCCAGAACCCCGACGTCTGCATGGGCATGGACGCCAGGGACGGCAACATCGCCCTGTCCGCGCTTCAGCAGTACTTCTACGGCGCTGCGGCGTGCTTCATTCTGTTCGAGGCGTTCGCCACGTTCAAGGCCATCGTGTCCGGCGTCATCGGCGGCAAGACGTGGAGCTTCGTGGCGTTCTCGTACGGGCTGCCCATGATCAACGTCGGCCTGACCATGTTCCTGTACGGCGACGACTACGGCAAGGACCCGCGCTGCTTCATCGGCTGGGAGAACGAGACCAAGAACATCTTCTTCTACCAGATGCTGAGCATTGTGGGCGCCGCCGTGCTGCTCGCATTCGTCATCGTCATCAATATGACGAGCCCGAAGACGAGGCGTGAGTCTGCCATCGACCAGCTGGCGTCGCAGGGTCAGGGGCTGTCTATCACGATCTTTGTCTTTGCCATGGTCTGGGGGTTCGCGTACCCGACGTTCTTGAGGTTCCCGAGCGTGGAGATGCCCAACTTCTTCCCCATCTTCATGTTGGCAAACTCTTGGTTTGGTGTGGTCGTATTTGCCTTCCTAGGGGTGGCGTCCAACAAGTTTAGGAAGGCGGTCATGTACAAGTACAGGTCAAAGGTGAGAAGCAGCATTTTCATAAAACATGACGGGTTGCTGCGCAATAAGCACCCAACTTTAAACGACGAAAGTATTCTTTTACCAAGGGTTGTCTTTTACAACGCATAATGTATACTTTAACGACAATTTTATAGCCACGTTGATCAATATCAAATCTCAATTTTGACCACGACAACGTCAAACAAAAGTCCCCACATTTGCATTTGTTTAGTCATTTCACCTTGACACCGATTATTACGAGCAGCTTTCTTCTCCAACTTAGAACTTTGGTCGCATGGCAACTTTTGACCACTTTGGCCACCACAAGCACCACGACGAGGAGGAGGACGAGGACGACGACGATTGCAAGAAGGAAGATGGCGACGATGAGAATGAAGAAGAAGACAACAACGACATCTCGGCCATTGAGGAAGTCGATGAAGATGAGGAGCTGACTGAGAATGAGGATGTTGAGTCTGGGTTGGCTTCGCCGAGGTCGGTTGATGAAGAGGATACCAAAGAAGATGATGACGAAGAAAAGGAAGATAAGGACAAAAACGAGGAAGAGAAGGACAATGAAGATGAGAAACCTCCCTCAGAGGTGTAATTTGAAAGAGAAGAAATGATCGACTAACGGAAATAAAAAATACTATTAAGTGATATAATCAGACCATTTTTACTTTAAAACCGCTATATCTATGTGTAATTGGCATGAATGGAGAGAAATTAAACCAAAATTAAATATATATTGACCAAAGTTAAGCAGCAAATCATTGTCTTTGATTTTCTTTATCGACTGTTCAACAATCATATTCTCATATGCGCGTGCATTTTATGTCCTTTATGGCGACTTAAGTATATATTTTTGTTACTCACCAAGGGAAACTCAAGTAAACATTCTCTAATTAAAGGGAGTTTAGGAGACCCGTAAGTCACGTTATTGCTGACTGCCAACATGCAACCCTTGGTTAGCTACGCATTTGCAGGCAGGAAGCAGGCCGTATCCAGGCCAAGTAAACTGTCTCTGTACCTTGGTGACCGCATTCAAAGCACTCTGCTAATATGGCCCAATCACTCCTAAGCAATGACTCCCCTCGTCGTAACACCAGTTGCTTTCTACCTAACAACAACCGTAAACAAACCACAGCCTTTAAAACCCCGTTCAGCCCCCAGAAAGGTCGCAGTTTAGCTCTGAACCTTTGTGGAAGACGAGCTAAACTCCCAAAAGCAGCAATCGTCGCAGGGGCGGAGAAGGCGGAACTTGCGAGAATCCCAATATCACATGAGCATTCCCCCGGAATCTCATTAGGTTGCATCCTCGCACAGCGTCCGCCCCGTCCGCCCTACATGCGGCCATTCTGCTCCCCCGCTTCCCGCCCGTAACTTATATTCATTCGCATCGCACCTCAAGGTTTTCCATGATGTCTTTCCTACTGTCCGCGCCGTCGTCACCGCGTTCGCGTGCTAACTCTCCCATTGTCTTTGTTCAGTCCCTGAGGAAGGTGCAAATGTCGTCGTGGTCGTGCCGACCGACAACCCGGATCTGGGGTCCGTGGCCTATGCGGACACCACCACCTACCACTGGCCGCAGATGGACCAGAACATCACTAATGCCGATGGCGATCCCATTTCTGAGAACGACGAGGATGCCATCTATGAGCTTACGGACGGGCCACCACCGACGTTCAAGAAGGGCATCAGGCTGGATAAGACCAAGCAAAAGGTATGTAAACGAATATCAAATAATAAGTCATTTTCGAAATCTTTTGCTCAACTTAGTGCCTTGTTGATGATGACTTCGTTGGTGATAATGACGACTGCTACGGCAACCCTGAAGGGTGTGAAAATGGATTCTCCTTCGCACTGTTCTACCAGCCCGAATATCTGGACAAAGCAGAAGACCTGATCGACAGAACGAAAACCTTTGAACGAGAGTACATCGCCTCGTCAGGAGGTCAATGGGGTCAGAAGGGATTCGCAATTTACCGCCAGGGCGCTTACATCACTGCTGTAGTCAGCACTGGCAAGCTCACCTACGAGACCAAGGTGTTTGGCCACGTTCCCAACAGCGGCCAATGGGCCAACCTCGCCATCAGGTGGAAGCCCGCGGTCAACCTGTCCGACCCGGAGATCATTGCTAAGAGGAAAAAGCCCAAGTTTGACGAAGGAGAGCTCGGCGGGCTCGAGTTCTTCATTAACCTTGAGAAGGTCAGTCAGGATATTCTTGGTGAGGGTTGCGGAGGATGCATTGTCCCCGACGTGTGCCCCGATGATCTGTGCGTTGAGAAGGTAGAATGCGATCTATGCACTGACCTGAATTCCGAGGTAGATGCTTTCGTCCCCGGCAAGATGATGCTCGGCTGCCAAACATCAGTCTCCGACACTAATAAGAGAGGTTTTGGAAACGGCAAATACGACGAGCTCGCCTTCTGGAACCGCCGTCTCAACGACACCGAGACGCCGTTCTTCTTGGGCGGTCATAAGAGCGTCTTCGAGGACATCAGCGCAGATGACATCGTAGCACTGATGGCCTACACAGACGTCTCTGACGTGGCCCAGCTCAGCACCGTCACCGGTCTGCTCAAGGGCATCATGAGCGCGGATGAGTCGCCGGGAGCAACCACACCCCACGAGGACAATATCGTCAGTCCGACTGAGCCATCTACGGGAGGCTCCGGGGGCTCCGGATCCGAGGAGACCACTGCGAGTAGTGACGGAGAGGGCTCAGGCAGTACAGAGAAGCCTGCCGAGGGCGAGGAAGACGATAACGATGCTGAGCTCACCAAAGAGCTCAGCGGTCTGCTAGTAGTCACATCCAAGCTGACGACAACCGGTGCGCTCAAGTCAGAGGTTCTCGATAATGAGTTTGGGCCGCGATTGGAAGGAGCCACAGCCGTCCTGGAGCTGACCAACACCAAGGGCAAGTACAAAGACCACTGGAAGAGCCTCAACAAGTTCCCCAACGAGAGCGGGGCCCACGGCCAGCTTATGGACGTGGTCAAGTTTGTGCAGTACATTGTCGAGAGGAGGTCGGAGATGCCACCACTGGCTGATAATGAAGGCGGCGCGTTTGGCACGGGCATGGCGGGAAGTAACTTTGGGCTGCAGGCGTTCAAGATGTCTGCCGATGATTACGAAGCATTGGGCGACCACTCTGGTGAGGACAGGACGACTGAGGAGGGCAAGAAGCTGGTGGACAAGTACTGGAGCTTCCCTGACTGGACCGCGCCGACGTGGCAGAACGTCATCAGAGGCTTCGGAAGCCACCCCGACATGTACGACCCCACGGAGAAGATCATGATTCCCAGCGAGCTGTTCACTGGAGACTGCAAATCGAGACCGATCTCGTTCTCTGGCATGATCCTGGACACGTTCCCCGACCCTGGCCGGAAGAACCCCGCGTCCATGCCGGCCAACAGGGTGGAGCTGGACTCCCGCGTGATCGTCCTGACCGCCAGCGCCAACCAGCAGGGCGACCTCACAGGCAGCAATGACGCCGACAGGGAGTTCAACGCGCGCTGCGACCCCGATGAGAAGCTTCTCGTGCGCACGCCGCTCAAGATCGAGATGGGCGTCAAGTCTTATCGCCACGACTTTGGCCGTACCCTGAACTCGTACTTTGACACGCTGGACACGCACCAGGTCCGTAAACGCCATTGCGCCATCTGGAACCCCGACATCAGTACAAGCGGCGCGTGGGACACGGAGGGCGTGAAGACCGTCTTTGTCAACGATGCCACTGCCGAGTGCTCGTCCACAAAGTTCGGCACCTTTGCCATCATTGCCGAGATCGAAGACCAGCCATACGCCCCCGACGAAGATACCTGGCTCAGGATCACCAAATTCGCCGGCTACACGCTCTCCATCATCTTCTTGATCGCCTTCATCGCGATCGTGATGCTGAAGAAATACCTCTGGGAGATGTTCCACGTGATCGGGCTCAACACGGCGATGGCGTTGGTGCTCGCACACATCTTCATGCTGGCCAGTGAGGCCGAGTCGATCCGGGACAGCCGCGACATGTGCTGCTTCATCGGGTGCTTCATCTCGTTCTTCTACACGGCGACCGCCTCGCTCATGGCCATGGACATCTTCGCGCTGTTCAGGGCCATCATTGCGGGCGTGATTGGTGGACGCACCAAGGCGTACCTGTGCGTCGGCTGGGGCCTGCCCACGATCGCTCTGGGTGTTAACATCTTCACCAATCTGGACAAGATGGGACTGGACCCGAGGTGCATGGTGGGGTGGCTGCCTGATCCAAAGTGGTACTTCTTCATCCCACTGCTGGTCGTGTCAGGAGTAAGTTTTAACTACATAATGAACTAATTACGTTTAATTAACTCCCAATTTCCGCTCAGTTGGCACTTCTCATCATCATTGTCGTCATGTGTAACATCCGCACGCCGGCCATGCGCAAGGAGAGCTTCGTGGAAGAGATGAGCAGCCTCAGCCTGGGCGCCTTCATCTTCTGCTTCCTCTTCTGCCTCACGTGGTCCATGGCACCCCTCGCCTACATCAACTTCCCGGGCGTGGAGCTGCCAGACTTCTTCCCCGCGTTCCAGGTGCTCAACTCCTTCACGGGCATCTTCTACTTCTGCTGCCTGGGAGTGGCCTCAAAGCGGTTCCGCATCGCGATGCTGAACAAGCAGGAGGCGCGCCGGAAGGAGCTCATAGCTCAGGCGCGTGGCATTGATGACACCGCGCCCATCATTGACGACGACGGCAACGCCATGGGGTCGACGCCGTCTGTCCGGTCGTGGGACAAGCCCGCGGCCATCGAGGAGGAGCAAAACGACGTCAACGACCTCTTTGAGGATGATGACGACGACGGTGCCGTCGACCGGGACAACGCCGACGACATCGACTTTGAGAAGGCGGCGCCGTCCAAGAGCGACAGCAGCTCGGACAGCGACAGCGATGTCGAGGCCGGCGACGTGGAGAAGGCGAGGTCGCCCTCACCTGGCTTCACGTTCCCCTGAATGGACTACTGTACTTATGGAAAACGAAATATGATATAATAGTATGTTAAATAACTGTAAGTGTACTTGGTTACAGATGGACAAAATTAGAATGTTCATTGCATTGATTATATTTCTGTTTCAAATGGATAAAATTTGATGTTCTAAATTAATGTATTAATTTGGACGATATGATATTGAATCAGGCAAAAATACAGTATGACCAGCATCCCAAATATCTGTTTAAAAAGTCCTTTCTAATTACTCTTGTGACGAATCTGATACACTTTGTTGGCCTGCCGACCTCAGAGAGGCCTGGAGCTCTTGAATTCTCGAATTAATACCACTTAACGAGGAAGAAAGCTGCTCACTTCGATTAACAGAAGACGATGATTCTTGCTTAATGCCACCTTCTTGTTTCACTTCCACATTCTTGGAGCTGTCTGCATTGAAGTACTCGGGTGAAACGCCCTCAAGAAACCGAACTCTGTCCTCTAGCCGTTTCAGCCGCTCGTACACGTCCTTTGGCACTGGCTTACCTGGCTGAAGCAGCATCCCTTCTAATGACGTCACTCGCTCCTGAATGCCATCTGGAAGGATATTATTCTCTTGTTCTCGCTCTTCCGCGCCCTCCTCCTGCTTCACCCGCTTGCTCATCGTGTGCTGCAGCGTGTCGCAGTCCTTGAGCGACGTGACCGTCTGCGGCCCGTGCGGGTTCACCACCTGGCTCTGCCGCAGGTGCGACAGCGAGTCCTTGCGCTTCTGCAGCACTGAGTCGGTGCGCGCGCACGAGCCGACCGCGCTCTCCTCAGCGTGGTGGCGCTGGGTGAACTCGAGCACGTTGGCGGCGTTGATCTCATCGCGCTTGCGGGCCATGAAGGCGTCCATACGGCGGTCGAGCTCCTCCTTGGAGGCGGTGATCTGGACGAGGTCCGGGCTCATATCGACCTCAGCAAGCTGGAACGTCACCTCCTTGTCTTTATCCTTCCTCCAGCTGCATTCCTTGTTCGCCTTCCACTCTGAGCCGTCGGCGTAAACCTCCTTCTTCCAGATGGGCACCGTGGCCTTGAGCTCATCGATGAGGAAGCGCACGGCGTCCAAGCTGGCGACGCGGTGCGGGGATGAGACTGCCACGACCACACTGGCCTCGGTTGCTGCAACGTGGCCCAGACGGTGGTGAAGGGCGATGGCAGACAGCTCGGGCCACTTGTCTCGAGCTCGCTGGCACAGCTTGCGCAGTTCCTTTTCCGCCATAGGAATGTAAGCCTCATATTCCAGGCGTACAACGGTCTTACCTATTAAATAAGTATACATTAACATTTTTTATTAATATTGCAATCATGACTTTAATTTTTATTAATGATAAGGATGCACATATTTTAAGGGGTGTAAGAAAAGCAATCAGATTGACACATCCAAAAACATTAAAAATATGGGTTATGATCTTACCTTCGAAATTGTCTCTTGTCGTCCCCACAAACAACGACGTCGCCCCGGTGGACGGAGAGGTCACCAGATTGGAGATTGCGGCCACGTCGAGCGCGTCGTGGGTGATCTTGATATGATCGTCACCCATCTTTTAACCTCCGCTGATTGGCGGAATGACAGCGAGCTGATCGCCAGATTTGAGCGTCACCGGCTGAGCTTCCGTCACGTACTCCTCATTCAGCGCCAGCACGAAGCTCCTCCGAAGCTGGGTCAAGTCAGGGAAGGCGGTCTCTAACGCGGTGAGCAGCTCCTCGGAAGACGTGTACGTAGGCTGTAGGCTGACCTGAGTCTCGCTCTTACCGACGAGTTCCCGCGCCTTGGCAAAGAAGAGCACGGTCACGGGGACAGCCGTCATGGCATGGGGGCATTCTGGAAACGACGGAAATAAGTTGAAAATGTTAAATAAAATCAAGATTCGGTAAATGAAGGTACTCACAGATCTGTTCGATATTCGTGTACGGTTTATTCAGACAGAATGAATACTGATGAGGCGATATTAGAGATCGATATAGGAGAGTAGTTATAGAAATACTACATAGTTATACAATTTATCTGCTCTCATGTTGACTTGTTTGCTCCAGTTGATAACTGATAAAATGACGCTTTTCTTGATTCTCTTTCTCTGTAGGATTACGTAACACAACGAATGTTCAGCACGACTCTTGTTGTTTGTGTCGCCAAGGCAAACCGGCTCCATTAAATATGTGTCAAAAGGTCATCATGATTCTTCTACTGTCCCTGCGTGGGCGTCCTCCCAACGTGTTTCTTCCACATCTTAGCAAACAGCCACCTGCAATAGTCCTCCCGGGAGCCGTCCGCGACTTCCCGCAGCCCACGCACGTCGATCGAGTTAAACGACTCGAGTGCAGGGCAGCCTTCGTACACGGTCTTAAACAGCCCCCGGTGCAGACTGTGCCCCTTGCGCACGTCGTAGTCGCCCTGAACCTTCTGGAAGAACGCGTGGAGGTTCTCGTGGAACATGAGCTTTCGCAGGCGGGGCGTGCGCAGCTCGGCGATGGCGGCGAACTCGGACCGGTAGATGCAGAGCCGCTCCAGGCTCTCGGAGCGGATGACGAGCCGGTCGGTGGGGCAGGAGATAAGATAGAGCGCCTTCAGGCGGGGTAGCGTTGACGCGATCTCTTTCAGCACGACGCCCGCGTCGTCATTGCGTAGAAGCCGCTGCCTGAGCTCAATGTGCTGAGTGAACGCCACGGAGAGGAGCGTGAGGTTCCGGAAGGAAAGCACGATATCGAGGCAGCGGAACCCGCTACCGTCGTGACTCCGACCCAGGTCCATGTTGACAAAGAGCTCCCGCAGCGATTTTCCCGCCTCAGCCGCGACCGTCTCCAGTAGGCGTAGGTAGTGCGGGCTCAGCTCGTGGTTGGCTGGCGAGGTGAGGTAGTCGTTGGCCATGAGGTCGGCGGTGCGCAGCCGTCGCAGGTTGACCGCCGCGATCTGATCTCCGACGAACATTGCCGGCTCCCTGTTGACGATCCTGTCCACTGGGATCCTGTTCCTGGCGAGCACGGACAGCTTCTCCTCCGACACGGGGATGCTGAGTCTGTTGATGGGCACTGACAACGCGGCCTGCCTCAGCCGCGTGCACACGGTCGCCCATGCGGCGATGTCTGTGAGGCTGGGCTGCAGGAAGGACAGGATGTGCTCCAGGATCTCGCTGGGGAGGTCGAGCAGGCCCGCGGTGGGCGTGGACATGGTGGTGGACCCGGATGGGGTCACGGATCAGGTTGAACAGCTTCTCTTCTACATAATCTCTCATTCCTCCACCTCGAGTTGTTGTTAGTCTGGCTTACCTCATTGGTGCAGAGATGGAGACTGGTTTTCTCTGTTTCCTTGTGCTCTTGTCCCGTCTCGGCCTTTCCGTTGGCCTTGCTTCACTCTCAAAGGACTTCAAAGGCTCGTACACTTGCTTTCTAAACGTCCACTGGTCCACTGCAGAGTAGAACGAGTAGATTTTCGGGCTCAGCTACAGTTGCGATCGTAAACATACAAGGTTGCGTGATTGACAATCGGGTAACTACCGACCAGAGAAATGGTACTAACAAGCTTGTTAGTACCATTTCTCTGCTACCGACGATACACCTTTTTTAAATTTTTTACGAGAAAATCTATAATAAATTTTAAGCCCATAAAGATGGATCGTGAATTTTTATTGAGTAAATGAACATCTAGAGCTTTGAGTGCATAGTCATAATAAAAAGTTTTACTAATTGATGTGCAACTAATGTGTCGTATATCTTTTGAAGCAACTTTACTTAAAAATAGCTTGGAGAAACAATTTTCTCTATATTCAAATTCGTAAATGTTCCTGTTGCGCATCGGCATATGTTTAGCAGAACTAAAAGAAATACTAATATATCGTATAATTTATTAACTGTCGACAGTTGCCCAAATATTACGAATAAAATCCCTATTGTATAAAAGTTGCTTTCTATGTACCTCAAAATTCGTGCTCGGGCATAATATTCTTATGACCACCTTCCAGTTTTATGATATACTCATAACATGCCTCCACGGCCCGTGCGATGAAATGCCCCTGCATTATAAAAATGTTTTCCTCCTTCTCTGTACCTCCAAAATATATGAAGAGTCCTCCGCTACCATGAATACCTACATTTTAAACCTTCTTTTCATGCAACATGTACATCAATGCACTGTGTCCGACTGTACATTTTCCAGGCCTTGAC
>LR139823.1:4378-19934 GCA_900659605.1 Tisbe holothuriae
GGGGGGAAATAATGAGCACTGTCGTTTTCCCTCCATCGCATTGCATAAATCCATGATATGCCAAAGTTGAGTGAACTGCATCTTCTTCCTTTTTACGATCCTCCGAAAGGGCAAAGTTGCATCAACATTATTCTAGCAAGATGCACTCTAACCTTCAAAAATAGAACCCCGTCTGGCCTTTAAAGAAAGGGGGAAATTTTCCCAGTTTCTCTCGGGGTCAAATGACCCTAAATCAATATGATCGACCTGCACCTCGTTCAACGGGGAATCCGCGCTCGATTCCCGAATAATCGGCCGTTGAAATCACTCAAGTCAAGACGCATCGGAGCGACTTATGTAACGAGAACGACTAACAACGAACTTTTTTCGCGGTGGGCGTGAGATAGTGAAACGGAGGCGAGCCCCCCGCATATGTGCGTATGCGTTATGTGACCAGAGGCATCGTCGTCGTACGTATGTTGTTGTTAGCTTTATTGTTTGGCGAGCCCCTCGCCCTGCTTTCCATCGAGGGTGTTGTTTGAGACGCCAACACGGGGGTATATAAGCGGGAGCCGGTTTCGAGAAAGGCACACTCAGATTCAGGAGTCCAAAACAGCAGCAACATGTTCAAGGTCCTGGTAAGTAGAGGCAAAGACAAGTGATAATATGACACGATCAATATTCATGGCAACTTCTCTTATGATTGCAGTGCGTCGTAGCTCTCGCTCTTGCCGCCGTCATGGCTGAGCCTGAGGCCGACGCCCACTATGGCTACCGCTACGGATACCCCGGGCACTACCGCGGATACGGATACAGGGGATACTACGGCCGCCCCTATGGAGGCTACTACGGATACCGTCACCACGACTACCACAAGAGGTCCGCTGATGCCGAGCCCGAGGCTGATGCCGAGGCTGACCCCGCTGTCCTCTACTCCGGCGCCGGATACTTCGGCCACCCCGCCGTCTACTCCGCCTACGCCCCCGCCGCCTACACCCACGGCGCCTACTTCGCCCACCCGTACAACTTCTACAACCGTTTCGGTGTTTACAACGCGTACAGGCCCGCCTACCCCGTCTCCTCCACCTACACCCACGTCGCCACCCCCTTCTCCGCCTACTCCACCGGTGTGACCCACCTGGCCAAGAGGGAGGCTGAGGCTGAGGCTGATGCCGAGCCCGGCTACGGCTACTACGGCCACCCCTACGGAGGATACTACGGCCGTGGATACTACAACAGGGGATACTATGGCGGTTACTATGGTCGCAGGGCCTACGGATATGGCTACTACCATTAAACTCCTCAAAATGCACCAAGATATTCAACCTTTTTAAATGACTGAGTAGTCAGTACTTTTTAGAAACCAAACCTTTTTTGAAAACACCTCAAAGACTCAAAAATTTGAACCGTTTTTTTGTGATAGAAGAAAAAAGTAAAACAGAACTGGAATTAAGTTTGAAAATAAAAATGAATATAATCTGAACTACATATTGTTACGACTTTCGGTAATTATAACATAATAATCCGCGTCGGTTGCGTGTTGTGGCGTCTTAATCTTCAGACTAATGGATTTGGAACAACGTTTGCGCCTTTGTTTTATGCCTCTGGTCGCGTTCTACGCTTATCCAAGAAAAGTAACGATGCAAACTGTATGCATAAAATTCAACGCAAAACATCACTGGAGCACTCGTACTATGTATTTGATTATTGCTTGGAGCGTTTATAATAGTAGCTTTATTACCATTGAGATATGTGCAAAATTCCAGAACAAAGTCTGATTATCTCATGACTGCCTCTGGAACTGGCGATTTTTTTGAGGCGAGAAAGCAGCAAGAAGAGATGTGAGCGGCAAAATAGGACATTTAAATCGACGGCATCATTTAAGTAAATGAGAATTCCAAGCCGGATTTTGCCATTACTTTTAGTCAAACGAGGCAAGTTACGCAATAAAGCCTTTCCCCCAGACAAAATCATCATCATAAATTTCATTTTGCGAACTCAATGTACTCTCAAAACTCCTTTCTGCGAAAATGATGACAGATGTACGTTGGCAATATATTATTTGTACTCTACAGCAAATAAATGGCCAATGGATTGGATAATTTACCGTATCGATATCACACATGAGATTTTGTTTTGTGTCAGGTGAGTTGTCAGTAGTCTACTGTAAATGTATTTAAAAACTGTCAACCCTAAACAAAATTGGGTCTATTTTCGACTGAATTGTGGCATCCCTACATTACATTTTTGAATGTACTTCAAAACCAATTTAGTGTAGCAATTATAGGCAATTAGCGCCATCAGTACCATCATCATCCTTTTGTGTAACAATTGTCGCCGATTGGTGTCTCGCTTGGAAGGAAAAGGGCAAAAGGGCTTGAATATTACACATTGGAGCACATCTGACATTGAACCCTCTGTAGACTAGAATCACATTCTCGCCCTTGAAAATATGCATTTGGTTTACATTTAAGTCGTAAAACAAATCGATTTCTTGATAAAAATGTTGTCGTCACCTGCATGAAATGTTAAGATAATCGCCGTTTAAAATGTGTAAAAACAAAGATGCCGTCATCTTGTAAACATCTTTACCAACAGGGAGTAGATATGAAAATATGTTCATGATGTTTATAGTTACTATAGGGGTTCCCTGGAATATTAACACCCCAAAATATTAAGAGAAACCGCGCCAGCGTCGCTCCTTCCCCACCGGGGTAGGAGTAAATGTTCTATCATCTCGTGATTGACGCCGTTCAAGTGTCCAGTCCAGAAGTAAAAAAAAGTCATAATAGTGATGATAACGAGCCCTCACAAAAGTCCAATTTGCTATAAAAGCGAATGACAATGGCGGATGAGGGTACATTCAGTCGTCAAAGGCAAACACGCAAACATGTTCAAGCTTATGGTAAGTGATAATTGTAACAGCTCCACAAATAACACTAAGTGGCAGCCCTGATTCAATGTCTAACCAATGGTCTCAATTCTAGGTTGTTGTAGCTCTCGCTCTCGCCGTCGTCGTGATGGCAGAGCCTGAGGCCAACCCTCAGAGAGGCTTTGGAGGCCGTGGCTTTGGAGGAGGCCGTGGCTTCGGAGGTGGACGCGGACGTGGTGGCTTCGGAGGCGGACGTGGTCGCGGCGGCTTCGGAGGTGGACGTGGACGTGGAGGATTCGGTGGTGGCCGTGGACGCGGCGGCTTCCGTGGACGCCGTGATGCCGATGCTGAGCCTGCCGCAGATGCCACCGCTGTTGCCACCGCTGATGCCGATCCCGCCCACCTGTACCATGGCTCCTACGGCTACGGCGCCCCTCTGGCCTACGCCGGCTACACCGGCTTCGGCAACTACCACAGCTACGCCGCCGGTGCCTACGCTCCTTACGCTGCCTTCGGCGGCTACCATGGCTACTCCAGCTACCCCTACGGTGCGTACGGTGCCACCCACTACCTTGGCAAGAGGTCTGCTGATGCTGACCCCGAGGCGTACTACGGTTACGGGTACAGCCGTGGTGGTTACTACGGTCGCGGCTACGGCTACAACCGTGGCTACTCTGGCTACGGCTACCGTCGTGGCGCTTACTACGGTTAAGCGTGGATGCCTTTGAAGAGGAATGATCAGAAACCGAGAAATGCAGTGCAAGATTTTATAGCTGTAATAAGCTACCAGCATTATAATGAGAAAAAATATGCAATGCCATAGAGCAATTAAAGTGAAAATATACATTCATATTCATTCATGAAATTATTGAGCACAGTATTTCAATTAGGTCCAACCATTTTGATATTATTCACCTGTTGAAGGTCTTCAAATTGCGTGGTACACTCCTTCGTACAATTAGTCCTGAATATGCGTTTCTATGAATGCTACCAATAGTCAAAGAAGAAGATAGCCTACTTTCGCTGCTAACGTTTTGGTTGATATTATGATCATATTATACTACGGAGCGGTTCTAGCTTTGGTACAGTGCCCTCCATTTCAGCCAATTTTATCCCAAATGATATTTTTTTTCGATTTTTCAAGATATTTTGGGTTGCGATGATGAATAATAAGCATTAAAATATATTTTATCTCTTCGAACATTAGTGCTAACATGCCTGTTAGCGTATGATTGGATTGTGAAGAAGGAAAGGAATAACTGTAACAATAAAATAATGAATATGTCACCCCTGATGTGGGGAAGAGAAAAGAGGAATAAAACAGCTGCAGTCTGGTGTCAGCCATTGAAGAATTAACACTTTGGTCTGTTTCATTCACTCATTTCATTCACGTTTAATACGCCCAGTAAGAACTTTTAACATATGGCGCCCAACGTGGGGCGTAAAGGATGATCTGAGCTGAGACGGACGGGAACGACACCATGGAGACGACGACATGGAGCCGGCGGACGTGCGCGCGAGCGTTGAGAGGTTCCACCGGATTCTGAGTACACGAGAGGGGTTTCTGGCGGCGTATCAACCGCATCAGGGGCGGCCGCGGACAGGGAGCGAGAGGAGGGGCGACAAGAGCACCTACTGCGCACCTTGTTGGGAGCTCGAGATGGCGGATGCTGCTACCAACGGAGATAAGGGGGAGACCGGGCACGAGGTTTGCAGGAAGCAGGTGGAGACGCTGCAGGGACAGATCAACGCGCTAGAGGCGCGAAACCGGAAGCTGGAAGCGGGCGTGAAGCCGACGAACACGGAGGAGCTGAACCAGGCGCTGAGCGACGTTGCTCGGCTGAGAGGGGACCGCAACAGAGAGCGAGACCTGAAGGAGAGAGCGACCGCCGACCTAGCGCAAGCCAATGAGAAGATCAGCGAAAAGGACTTCGAACTAGAAAACAAAACTCGCGAGATAAGGGAGCTGAACTCGATCATTACCAACAAGGACAACCTCTTTCTCCAAACACAAGCAAAGAAAGAGAAGGCGGAAGCCAAGGTGGTGAAGCTGAGGCGAGAGCTGGAGCAAGCAACCATGCAGCGAGACGATGTCTCCGCGAACGAGACGAGGGAACAGGAGCCGGCGCTGCCAAGGCAAGAAGAGCTGGACAGCCTCCGCGAGAAGCTTAACCGAATACTGACGGAGCTACAGGACAGAGCGCCGGACAGACCGCGCGGCCGCGACAAGTACGTCATCCGGAAGCAGTTAAGGGAACTCGAGGAGAAGAACTTCAAGCTGACGTTCGAGGCAGCAGAGGAGGCGCAAACCCAGCGGATGACGGAGCGATTGAACGAGTACGGGACGGTGTGCTCGGAGATGATGGAAGAGATAGAGGGTTGGCTAGAAGGGAAACTTCTGCCACACCGAGGCAGATCGAGCAGCCCGGAGGGTACGCCCCGAAGGCGAGAACGGCGTAGAACCGCAAGCCAAACACCATTCATGGACACGAACGCGAGTGTCAGCACGGATGAAGTCGCCATCGGACCAAGACACGGCGGCCTTCCACCGCCGGGGACGAACGGAGGGACAACGAACCCCAGCAGAGGACACGCGCGAGCGCAGCTCTTTCCGCCAGTGGGGGGAGGCCTCGACCCGCTAGTACACCGGCGACCTGGGCAGGAAGGAGACGCGTTCTACGGCCGCCTGCCGGGGCCGTGGCAAGATCTCCCCAGAGGAAGCGAGATCACTCACAAAGATTTCACGTCAATGTACGGAGCTAATGTGGGAGGAACATTCGGAGGCGACGCCGCAGCGTGGCAGGCCTTCGAGGGAAATTTCTGTGCTACGTTCCATGGCGCCAACATGCCGATCCAGTGGAAAGCCAAGGCGTTGGCGAGAGCAGCGGAAAAGGCCCTGGACGGGTTTGGGAGAACCCTGGCGCCGTCAGCGGCGACGTACGAGAAATTGATCTGGCGACTCTACGAAGATTACGGGGGAGAGGAGCGAACGCTGGCGCAGCTCGCCGCATCAATCAATGAATGCAGACCAGTCCGAACGGGTCAGCTGAAGGAGATGAGAGCCCTGGTGGACCAAGTGGAGGCATACCACAGCAACTTACCGGCAGCGAGAAAGAACGAACGCAAGTCCCATCTGCACGTTGCAACGGTGATGGGGAAGCTCAGCACGGAGCTCTCAATGCAATACAGAGGGTTCTGTTCAATGAACGGGATCGCCGACGAGGAGAACGTCGATGAACTGATCAACTGGTTGAAGAAGCACCAAATCAAGCACCTCGTGCGAGAGCAAAGCAAAATCGTGAAAGACTCCAGTAAAAGTAGCAGCAAGAGTTTCGTGCCGAACGAGGTCCGGAGAGGGAGAACGCTGACAACACAAGCCGCAGAGGCGGAGGGTGCCAGCGAGACCGACCGCAGCTACAGGAAAACATGCCCGGACTGTTTTAAAAACCATCGGCTGCGAGAATGTGAAGAGTTCAACAAGAGACCGGCTTGGGCGATTAAGAATTTCCTCACTGGATCCGGCCGATGTCTGTGCTGCTGTGAAAAATCCCACACTGCGGCAGAATGCAAGGCGAGCAAGTGCTCCACATGCGGGAAACAACATTATTCAGCGCTCCATGAGTTGTTCACACGGCAGGATAAGAAGAAGGCAAAGAAAGACCAGAAGGGGCAAGTCCACGTCACGAACGGAGATGGCCCAAGCACGGAGAACTACGGCTCGGGAGAGGAACTCCTCTACGGGGAGACGGCGACGGGGAGCGAGACGTCGGGCCAGCAGAACAAAGGATGGTCGAATGTGGCGAGATGCTGGTTCCTTGATGACGCCGACAATGGGGAAGGCGCAGAGATAGGGAGCAACGTGTACAAGGTGCATGAAGAGAAAAGGGAAGTACGACGACGCGATGCCGTTGGGAAGCGAAGGTGGATTTCCATGCGTTTCATGGTGCTGCGGATATGCAACCCCGAGAACGGCAAGTCGGTGCTGGTGAACGTGCTGGTGGACGACGGGTCTAACATCACCACGCTGAGCCGCCGGGTGGCCAACTACCTCAACCTGCAAGGAGACGCGGCGAGGATGACTATCCAGGGTTATGCAGGGCAGACGACGACCGAGACAGTCACGCGATCGACGATCGACATACAGATCACTGGAGATAAGACTGGACACCGATGCGAGATTAACGTTGTGGACGATCCCGTCGGGGACTTGAAGGCAGTCGACTGGAGCGAGAAACGGAAGGAATGGAAGCACCTTAAGGACCTGCCACTGAGGAAACCATTGGGCAACGGACAGGTTGACATGATCCTGGGAGTCGACAACCCCATGTTCCACTGGTGCCTTGAAGAAGTCCGCGGAGGACAGAACGAACCGGTCGCGAGGCGCGGCCCGGCCGGGTGGACTGTGGCCGGCCCAGTGTCCCCGGAAACAGGAGACGGAACCGGAGCCTACAGCAGCGTAGCCACGTCGTACCGAGCCACCTTTTGGCAGCCAGATTTGCCGGCGATCATGAACGCGGAGGATAGAAAGGCAGCAGAAATGCTAATCAACCAACAACACATCACCAGCGACGGACGGTTGGTGGCGAGACCCTTGTGGAAAGGAAACGACAGACCGCCTTCCAACTACGGAGCAGCGGTCAGAACGTGGGAGCGAGCAGAGCGAGCTATGGCGAGAAACGAACAGCTCCGGAAAGATTACGACGACGCCATCCAAGTTTGGCTAGATCACGGTTACGTGCGGATCGTTGAGGAGCGAGACGAGACTAGAGGACATTTTCTCAACCATTTTGCTGTGGTCAAAGAAGAAAACGAGACCACGAAGACGCGGGTGGTCATGAATGCTTCCTACGAGTCCAACGGGGTATCCCTCAACAGCTGTATGAACAGCGGCCCCAAAGTGATAAACAGCCTTGTCCAGGTGCTGCTCCGCTTTCGCCGCTTTGAGCACGCATTTATGGGCGATATACGGCATATGTTCCTCCGAGTGCTGCTGCCGGAGGAAGACGGAGTATTCCACAGGTTCGTCTACAGGAGACCAGGGGAACAGAAAATCAGAACATTCCAAGCCACGGGTCACATCTTCGGATCAGCAGGGTCCTCCACCGTGTCGGTGGGAGGACTAAAGCTGCAAGCCATGAGAGAGCGACACAGGGAACCGCTGGCCGCGGACTGCCTGCTGCACGGGTCCATGGTGGACGACGGGCTCGGAAGTGTGCAAACGCGAGAGGAAATACCCGAGCTTTACCACGGGATCCAACACATCCTAAAGGGGATTGGCATGAGCATACACAAGGTGGCTACAACATGTCCAGAGATGCTGCCCGCGCATGTAAAGATCAAAGGGAGAGCAGAAATCATCGACAAGGGCACCCCAGAACAAGGCTCAGCAGACCAGCGACCACTGGGAGTCCTCTGGAAAACGCGAGAAGATGTATTCACCTTCAGGGAAACCCGAGTCGAGGAGAAGCCCTGGACTAAGCTGAAACTCCTTCAATCGTACATGCGGCTCTTCGACCCCCTGGGCCTGCTGTTACCCTTCATTATGGATTCGCGACTGCTGTTCAAGCAGCTCTGGGACCTGAATACTGATTGGGGAGATCAAGTAGACCGAGACATAGAGTTGGCATGGGAGAAAGTGTTCGCCCAGAGGCGAGACTTGCCCTACATCAACGTCGGCAGGTGGATTCGATGGCAGCCCGGACAGACGAGACTCGCGGTATTCACGGATGCCTCAAACGGAGCTTATGGGGCAGTGTGCTACGCATTCGGACACGGCAAACCAAGATTAGTATTCGCCCGGGGAAGAGTCAACGGGAAGAAACACTTGACTATACCCACGTTGGAGCTGCTGGGGGCAGAGCTGGGAGTAGAGCTGGCATACGAGGTCTGCAGAGCGCTGGAATGCAACCCCAAGGACGTCGACTTCTTCGTGGACGCTTACAATGCTCTCACATGGATAAGAAATCCTAGCCGTATCATTGATGCGTACATCGGACGCAAGGCGGCTCAAATAAGAGAAGCTACCTCAACCGACCGCTGGCACTACGTGCCGTCCCAGGCCAACCCAGCAGATCTCCTCTCCAGAGGCTGCTCGCTTCAAAAACTGACGGACCAGACGCTGTGGTGGGAGGGCCCTCCCTTCCTCCCCTACGAGCATCAGTGGCCTCACTGCAACATTCCATGGACCCCGCACATTCCCATCCCCGAGGAGGAGACTCTGCGGCGAATTGTCGGCATCTTCGTCGCCAGAGGAAAGCCCGTCCCGCTCAAGCAGGCGGACGATCCATTCCAGCATATCTCCGAGTGGAGGAGAATCTTGAGAGCCGCAGGAAACGTCGCCTGCCTCTGCAATCGTTGGCGAGATCAAGCGGCGGGAAGACAAGGGCCACAGAATTGGTTAGAGGCGAGAGACAACGTCGCGTGGGCCTCGGCATGGGCGCTAACGCAGCGGCACGCTTGGGGGTACGAAATCCAGACCATACAAAAAGGGGGATCGTTACCAACAAATCACCCTTGGGCAAAGTTACATATCAAGATAGCAGGAGGAATGGTTGTGGCAGGAGTACGGACAGATCGAGAGTGGAGAGTGCTGGCAGACCGAAAAATGCGTGCCGCGGGAGCTTACGCGAGACACATACACGAGCACGACCTCGTCCACTCCGGAGGACCAAGGACACTCCGAGTAGAAGTGCGAAAGAGCGTCTGGCTGATCGGAGAGGCGAAAATGTGCAAAGGCATCACAAAGGCTTGCATTCCCTGCCACAGAAATAAGCCGAAGGTAATGGAGCAAATTATGGGGCAGCTGCCCAAGGAAAGGGTAGGGCAAGCCAACGACCAAGGCCTGTTTTCTCACATCCTAATCGACCAGTTCGGCCCGATTACCGTCCTCCGAGGCAGAGGCACACCCCCAGAGACAGAAAAGCGGTGGGTCCTCCTCATTACTTGCCAGGCCACCCGCGCCTGCCACATGGAAGTCCTGCCAGACCGCAAGACGGACGAGATCATCAAAGCGCTGGGGAGATTCAGTGCACGGAGAGGCGTGCCAACCTTGATCACCTCAGACAATGCGAAAGAATTTGCCGCCGCAGGAAAAAGGATCAGGCAGTCCTCCAACATTATCCCCAACGCCACCGAGAGGATACAATGGGCCAGATATCCTCCGCTCGCCCCCCATTTCGGGGGAGCGGTAGAAGCGATGGTAAAACTGGCGAAAGAGGCACTCAACTTCACTCTTAGAGGCCGAGTCATGAACGACTCCGACTTCTACACCACCATCACGCTCGTGGAAGATCTCCTCAATAGGAGGCCGCTCGGAACAGTAGACGGGGATGCGGACTCTTTACTGCCAATCACGCCTGCGCATTTCATCACGGGAAAGGCCGCCACCGGGTGGAGCGGCATGGGGAGTCCTTCAGCAGGGTGGAGCGACCTGCAGAAGACCATGAAGGAGACTTGGAGCAGACTTATTCAGCACACGTTGCCGCAAATTGCGACAATACCCAAGTGGAAACGTGTCAAAGAGGACATTAAGGTCGGCGACCTGGTCATGGTCTGCGATATTCCCCGTAACCCGGACGGCCGGTGGCCCCTCGGACGCATTAAGGCGGTCCACCCGGGGCGAGATGGGAAGACCAGGGCGGTGATCGTCACTAGCGACGGCAAAGATTGGCCACGGTCCATAAGGTCAATCTGTCCACTATTCTAACACACCTTTCCCAACCATTTTATTTATTTGACAAACTATTGTGCATTTTATTTAAATTTTACGTTTAATTAATTTACCCTTTCCAAATCATCGTCCTTTAATGCACTTTCCTAACTTCTCCGCTTATTATGGTAATTCCTGCCCTCAAGAAGCGGCATCCCTACCAATGCATCCCTCCTTACGACTCGGCTGAGCTGGGGAGTGAGAGAGCAAAAGAGATGGGAGCTCAGCGGGCGGGAGGAGAGGAGAGGAGGAAGACAAAGACGGCTCAGTTACGGAGAGAAGACAGCGGGAGGAAAGGGCGAGAACTCAGGGCTGAAGAGGGAACGCTTCTCAGCAGGGAGAAGAACCATCTAGAACGAAAGGAAGGACGCCATTTTACTTCTAGACTCCGGACAAGAAGGACCGACCGAGAAGAACTGCGAGATGTCCGACTTCTACTCCACCGCCGCGGCGAGAAACACCGTGACACAGGCACTGCAGGGGCTCGCCTACCGCTACCACTACGATGAACACGAGCTCGCGGTCCCCAGGAGGCCCTCATTGAGAAACTCTCCACACATCTCTGAGGCCACGAGGATCCGACTGTTCGGAGAGGGACGCCACAGAGAGGTCAACTTGGAGGAGATCTTGCACTACCTGGAGGCGAGAGTGGCAGGGGACCGTCTGGAGGCCGACCAGTGCGAAAACCTTTTGCTGGGCACCGTGGAAGGCGACAACTACTGGGAGATCGTCGAGACGATCCTCAACGGCACGCGAGAGAACGAATCGCTGGCATTTGCGGTGATGCGAGGGCGCTACGGAGTACCGACCGCATACATCTACTCCTTCCCAGATGGAACGGTGTGCGCACTAGTCGAGAGGCGGGCCACGGCGGTCACCGGTACGGCGAGATGGTGGGGAGCAGTCCCTGACGAGATGAAGCGTCCGTTCGAAGACGAGGGCGGAATCGTGCTCGTAGCCGGCAAGGGCGAAACCTTTGGGGAGGATCTGCACGAGGTGGCTGCCCAAGTCGTGGATGTCACACGGGTAGCGGAGGAGATCCTGGGGGACGAGGCACCATGGCTACAGATCGAGTCTGACTGCCGCGAGAAGCCCGTTGAGATGATCGGGGCTGCGATGGGGGGTATCCTCCATGGACCGCACGTCACGAGTCAGCTGCACCTCATTTTTCCGCAACCCTACGCGGCGGGTTTCCACTCCGCCAAGCAACCGATGTGGTTCCTCAGGCTGAGGGCGAGAGACGGAGATGAAGACAGCGCGGTCACGCACGCCCAGAGAGCAACAATCTATGCGAAGGGCCAAGCTCCATACCTCACCATGGGAGCGCTCGTGATGCAGGGAGGATGCAGAGGGACGGACCTCGGGGGCGAGACAGGCGAATTGCTGGTTCGCGAGGCCGTGGCGGCGAGAGCTAAGGCAGAGGCGCAGGCGGAGCGAGACCGCATCCGCCGAGTGCGGGAGCAGGCGGAGCGCCAGTACGACGGTCGACGGAGTCCCGAGGCGGTGCGGCGACTGCTGGAAGCGGCGAGATTCCACCCGCAGAGGACGAGCACGCCGAACACGTCTCCGGAGGCGGGCAGCCGTCGGGGCACCTCGGCGGTGGAGATAGACGCGTCCAGAAGGCGAGACAGGGAAGAAGAGCGGCAGCGCGCCGCAAATGACCCGATAGTCAGGCACGCGCGAGAGCATCGACGAGAAGAGACCGGCACCCACTCCTACGCTGAAAGCCAGGTCCCGAACGCCTTGAGGTGGACGCCGATGTGGTACCTCACGTGCGACTTCTGTGGAGGAGCACCGACGGTGGACGGGCTGCCGGGCGTGGCGGATGGACCGCACACGAGGCGAGAGGAATGCCCATACCTCAAAGTCTACCGCGCGAGAGTGGAGATGAAGGGTCCATACGACCTCTGCAGGTACCCGGGGTGTCAGGCGAGGAAGGAACACGCGAGCTCGGGGTGCCCGAGGCTGGTGGCCTTGTGCCGCTACTGTAACCAGCGGGGCCACACGGAAGCGCAGTGTGAGAGGGACAATCCGCTCTACGTCGAGGCTTACCGCACGTTCGCCCCACTGTGCAGGCTCGTCAAGCTCAACGACCCGTGGTGGGCGAGAGCGACAGGGCGCCCGGAAAGGAGGTTCCTGAGGCCCGTGGTCGTGCAGGGGAGGACCCTCATGGTGCCGGAGACCATGTTGGCGAGATTTGCGACGGCGGACGAGAGGAGGCGCATCAAGGAGTTTGACAAGGTTCTCTGGCGCTGAAGGGAAGGGCGAGATCGATTGGTGTGGACGAGGGATGGTGGAATAACGATAAGAAGATGGGAGTTCCCCGTTGGGTAACTGGGGAGTTATGTTAGCGTATGATTGGATTGTGAAGAAGGAAAGGAATAACTGTAACAATAAAATAATGAATATGTCACCCCTGATGTGGGGAAGAGAAAAGAGGAATAAAACAGCTGCAGTCTGGTGTCAGCCATTGAAGAATTAACACTTTGGTCTGTTTCATTCACTCATTTCATTCACGTTTAATACGCCCAGTAAGAACTTTTAACAATGCCTAACTAAAACATAACTTTAACTCAATACAAATATGGCCTAGCCCTGCGGGAGCCCTACTTCTGCCCTTGCTCTATCCCTGTGGGTGTTCTATCTATGAATGAGTCTAGAGTCTAGGATAGATCATACACTTTCTGATTGATATACACATTATACAGAGCACTGTACCAGAAATCTTAGCAAATGCATCAAAACATACAATTTTTCTGCTTTAATCAAAAGAAGAAGAGCCCGAAATCATCAGCGAAGAGCTATTTTTGTGCAGTGTGTAATCAATAACTAAACATCATTCTGCCATTGTCTGCTCCGTAATCACGACTGAACTGCATTTTCTTTGCTCTTTCATAAGATTGTTCTGCAAACTGCAGATGTAATAATCAAACAGACTTTCTCGAGTAAGAGGAAAGCGGGTGGCTAGAATAACGCCGACAGGAATAGCATAGACTTTGTTCAATGTCAATTTTAGTATAGACAATTATTGTCTCGAAATGCATGACACTGACCAAAGCCGACAATTTATGTTCTGACTGGAATAGTGTGGACATTTTGCTCTGTTGGTTGATATACCAGAAAGGGCATAATTTGTGGGTGCATACCCGCATTATAGACTAAAATATTCAACCCTATAATTATACTGTCCAATTGTGCATGGCCATTTGAAAGCAATTGATATTGTCTTATGTTGTCAAAAAAAACTGAAAAACAATATTGAACTGGAAGAACCCAAACAAAAATTCTTGTCAGTGAATTGAATGCATAAATTTAATCTCGATGGACATTCTATTTCTTTGAACAAGATACAAAAACGGAATCCTTACAATGCAAAGATAAAGCATACACACAATCGGAAAGCTTTTGGACAAACTTTTACTCTTTTTATTTTTGGCTCAAGAATGGCTAGCATACATAGGTCACCCTGGCCACTGAATACTACTGCAGAAACTTGAATGTCACTGCACTTTGAATTCGACTATATAATCTGTCAGAAAAGCCAAATTTTGATGTCTATGCTATTCCATTTTTGGAGTCCATACTATTCCAAAGACTGTCTATACAAAATATTTGTCTTCACTAGTTTAGCAAAATGCATTTCGGTACTAGTATTTTCCTTGCATATTCTGTGCTATTCCGCCTCCCCAGGAAAGCATTGCAGTCCTTAATTACTTCGAGCGGATAAATATTCTCACACTTCAACTCTGGTACGGTAGTCAAGTATACTGTTTAAACAAATCAATAGTGGACAACGCGACAGGAAATATCTTAACTTTTGAATTTTTATTAAACATCTCTAACTGGTCAAAAACCATATAGATTATGTCATAATTGCCAAAAAAATAACTTTGCACTATCAAATTTGATCTTGAGCAACGAACAAGAGATTCATCATGAAAACTTGTCCAATCTGGCTTGGCTTCTTCTTCCTCTTCCATGATCTAGTAGTAGTAGCCGTATCCACGACGGGCATAACCGTAGCTCCTGGGGTATCCGTAACCGTAAGCACGACGACCGTAGTAGCCACGGTTGTAGGCGTTGTAGCCATTGTAGCCGTAGTGGGCATCGGCCTCGGGCTCAGCATCAGCGGACCTCTTGGCGAAGTGGGAGTAGGTGCCGAAAGCATAGGGGTGAGCGTAGCCGCTGTAAGCGTAGGTGGAGGGCGGCGGCGTAGGGGTGGGCGTAGCCGGCGGTGTAGGGAGCGTAGGCGGCGGTGTAGGGAGAGTAGGAGGCGTAGCTGGCGGCGGCGTAGGGGTGAGCGTAGGCATTGCTGTAGAGGACAGCGGCATCGGCATCAGCCTCAGCCTCGGGCTCAGCATCAGCGGACCTCTTGCCGTAGGACCTGTATCCGTTGTATCCCCTGTATCCGTTGTAGCCACGGTATCCGTTGTAGCCAGCATATCCACCACGGTAGCCGTTGTATCCAGAACGGTAGCCATAGCCATAAGCATCGGCCTCAGGCTCAGCCATAACGCAGGCGAGAGCGAGAGCTGCGACGAGCTGGAAGAAATAAGATTAGTATTGTCATGTCTAATGTTTTATGCGAGTTGAATATTTACCATAAGCTTGAACATGTTGAATGATTGGACTCTTGACGTTGAGTGTGCTTTTCCAGACGGAATGGAAAGCCTTTTATACAAATAAGCCGGTGTTGTGCAGGAGAGGCAGCATCTTAGGAGGAGGAGGAGGGTACCGGATTTGCTATGCTGGCCATTCACAGCTCCAGATTTCCTTCCTTCCTTGCATGCATCAGCCAGCCATAGTATTGTCTGCAAGCATTTTTATCGCGCCTGTGTCGTCTGGTCGAATTCGCTTCTACGGGGCCCTGCCCTTCCTACTCCTCCCTCTTTTCGGTTACCGGTAAATGCCACAGTTGAAACATCTTTTCAAGAAAAGAGAAGAAGATGCTGCGCTTTTTTCAGGATTACCATGGAATGTGCATTCAATGTGTATCG
>LR139824.1:0-23593 GCA_900659605.1 Tisbe holothuriae
TAACACTGATAAAACAGTTCTATTCTTCGTTATATGGGGTTGTCCTTGCTTTCCTTTCATGTCAAAATCAGGACTTGTAGGAAGAAGAAGGAGAAGGAAGGAGTTTTCTTTTTAACATATTCGTACTGTAGCATACATGACACAGCGACCATGAGAGACTCATTGACATACATGGGCACAAAGATTGGCCTAAAATCTAATTTTGATATTTTATGTTGTGTATTTTCACAAATGTTGCAGCAATATCTTGGGGGTTTGGACAAGGCAGATGCATTAATACTTTAAATGTGTGTTTTATTATATTATATTTCTATGTAGTGAAGATTTTCAAACCCCTTAAAGTAGTTAATGGTTCTAAAGCTAACATTTCTTTCAAAAATCACCCTGTGTTCCTGTATGCCCATCGAAATAATTTCCTGTGGGTTTCCTCCTCCTCTCTCGTGCGGCAATCATGAACACAAAAATGAAGTTGAGACCCTATAATCCTGAGGCAATAATAATGTTGATTCTTCTTCTTCTTGGACTCCGTTGGGACTTTGCTTCTTCTTCCTTCAATTGCTGACGACACTTGTGTGTTTAGTGATTAGTTTCATTCCCGAGTGGCATGATCACATGAGGGGAAAAACGGAAAAGAAAAATATAAAAAAGACAAGTTGGAAAACCATATTGAAGTATAACCCTAAGATGAGTGGCAATGCTTTGCATGATCTATTCATTCGTCAGATTCAATAAAAACCAAGAGGAACCTGTATATCCCATTGTTCTCAAGTCACCTTAATATGCATATTAATCTAATATACTCACCAAGGAGCTTTACAACTATTGGTGCCACATTAGCTTTGGTTTCATTTATTTATTAACCCCTGACTCGTCAGTTCCCGTTCTCAACCGCAGTCTAGCTTCTCATTTTCTTCTTCCCCTTCTCCCCTCAAGTGAGCAAATATTGAGCTTCGTGTCACTGGTTCAAACAGTTTTCTCTGAATCTATTTCCTCCGCACTACTCACTGAATTAGTGGCATGCATAATAGAGCAGCCAAGATATAGGAACTGACTTGCCATTCATACTTGTATCAAAATAACTAATACAAAGTGGTTGTATTATGCTTTTTACAGCCAAAGTTTGTACTGAAGAGCTATTAGTTGCCACAATCTTAAGGAATTCCCATGCATCGTTTTTACTTCTCCCCAATTTTCTTTGGGAACTGCCTTGTCTCGTCTTTTTTGTCTCTACTTTACTCTCTAGGGTGCCTTGTTTGGTGGGCTCTCAGTTTGGCATGCGTGTAAGACAAGCCAAAGTGGAAGGTGTAGCCCAAGCGGGAGGAGAAGAAGAAACCGATCCGACATGAGTCACAGAGAAGACAGATTTCGCGAGATAGGGTTGCCATCTATTTACAATTTCAGGATGTTATAGCAACCTCATTGAATGTCCCTTGCAAGCATTGCTTTGTTATGTCCTGTTTAGGTATGACTATAAATAGATTTTGGTTAAGTGGCGTCCCTGTGAAAAAGAGGAAAAAGTTAGACTCCTGAGGACAGAACCCCCAAGATATATATTCCAAAAATAGCCCTGATATCGGTGCAAACCCGGACATTTGTTCCAATTTAAACATCTTTATTACAAGGTACGAGCTTCTACTTCTCAAACAGCGACCACTCGCCTGATCTGCGTGAGGGACATAATATTTTTTCTTCAGAGAGAGATATTTGAAAGAATGTGCCGCTTTCTTTCTTTTCCTTCCCTCGGCCTTTCGCCGTTCAGCCGTCGAACGGGCGTGCATGAGAGGAGGAGGAATCAAGGCAGGTTTGAGGCCAAAAAAGGCCGCGAGAGTCGACTTCCGACTAGCTTCTTGCACACCTTTGGGGGTCTTCTTTGTGCGCGTACACAGAGTATAGTAACCAGTCGAGATTCGAGTGACGAACGGGGCAGAGAGAGAGAAAGTAAAACAGCTCTGACAGCCAAATATCTCTCTCATAAACGAAACAAGAAAGAAAGCCAGTAGTATTTGGAGGACGGATTTTTATATAGACATCAGAGTGGGACCCTGTTGCACAATAAATCAACATTTATTAGACTCCTACTGACTACGACTGTGGAGTAGGCTGAGGCATAAAAGCACATTTTGTGGCCCTGATTTTACAAGATGGGAGAAACCCTCGGAATCGCACACAATGTCTTTGAAAAAATGGAACGGGAACGGGATCGCAAAGAGCGATTGAAAAAGGTCGAGGATTGGAACAAGGAAAAGGCAAAGAAGAAGGCAAAGATAAAGGAGATGCAGGCGAGGGTCAAGGACGCGGAGCAGAAGAAGGCCGCGGAGACGACGGTCACGGCGACCAACGGCAGCAGCGTGGACCCGGGGATGCCGCCCGGGTTTAGCAACAGCGATCCAATGGACAGCCTCGGCGGCAGTCAGGAGGAGATCGGCTCGTCAATTGACGGCAGCCCGCCCCCGCGGAACGCGTCATCCGCGAACGCCCTCGCGCGGACAGAGAGCCAGATGGACGCCACGCCGCCGGGCGTGACGAATACCCCGTCGTTGTCGCAGCCGGAGACGACGGAGCTCCCGCGGAAGAAGGTTTCGTCGGCCGGGTCCACGCGGCAGCCGGCCACGCCACCTGCCGTCGAGCCCGACGACTCTGAAGAGAAGACTCCAAAGTGTGGCAAGTGTTCGATTCAGTGAAATTATGACTGTTAATGGGGATTAGATGAGAAGGGACATTTTTATTTTCGAGGCTAATGGTCGTGCCTGGGCTATTAAACCTTTTCTTAGCTGATCATCATTTTCTCGATCTCAAGGGAAAAAGAAAAAGTTGGCTCCAGGTTTTCAGCATAGGAAACGACGTCGGCAGCGGCTCCTAACCTCTGTCTGTTTGTCTGCTGTCTGTCCAGCTTCATTTTCTTCCAACTTGGACCAGCTGCTACTAAAGAAGAAGAAGAAGAAAGAGTCTATTTTATACTCACTGAAGTAGAATGAAGAAGAAGAAAAAAGGATTCTTGAAGAAATCTTGAAAACTATAACGGAGCAGCAGCAAGCGCCAATGGGAAAAAAAGAAAGAACCGTCGTCTATTTCCGTTTTCGTGAGACTTTCTGGAGGACAGTTAACCTCAGCTGACCGTAGATTATTACTACAGGGGATGAGGAGCCAACTTTGTGCATGATGGCTTTTCTAATTTCAAGTTCAAGAGTTGACAGCCTTCTGAAGTCTTGTGGCTCTGTGGCCATCTTTTAAGACAAAACCATGACAACTAATTAGGAACGACAGACCTTTCTAGTGATTGATGATGATTAGTGATTCCTTACTGAACATTTATATAAGGAAAGAGCTGATTAATAAAAGTTAAATTGATGGATAGTATGAGTGGACATTAAAATAATAAATGGACAAAAAGCATGCCAAGAGTGTAAATTAAGTACTGAGTGTGCTTCTTTCTTTTTCCCAGACTATATTTCACATCGGAACTAATAATATGATGGTCATTAAAAAGTCAAAAATTGTCGTCGTCGTCGCCGCCGTTATATGAATAATATGAAGAAGCTTAATGATCATGTGCCATGTGAAACTGAGCAGATTTTGTCACATATTGAACAGCAAAATGAATTACAAAAATGACTAAGAATATGCGTTACTTTGATCTTTACACTTGCATTACAAGTCTATTTAGGCGTGTATTATGTCGTTGCTTTAAACCCCCCTTAATATGATGACCCCCCTATAGATAAAATTGAATGATAAACTCCTTTCCTATATAAATGAATCCCTTCTTCTTTACTCTGCGCCGCTGGCAAATACACAACGTATTAAATGTTATTAAAATATATTTCCAAATGAAGAAATAAATTCAAGAAAAGAGAATCCGCAGACAATGAGGTATGAACGGAAGAAACAGTGAACGAAAGAAACAACCCAACCCGCCGAGAATGGCTTCTAACTGACGTTAAACCAAAAGGCGTAACGTTTACGTAAAGTAAAGCAACAAAAGATGCGAGAATATGGCTTACAAGGATAAATCTTCTTGCATTTTACAAATGTAAACTTTACATGTTAAATTTGACCCCACTTTCACGGCTAAAAATTGAACCATTCTCGGCGGAAATCTAAACCTTATCTAAGACAGTATTGTCATTTTAGACCCTACCGAAAGTTTGTAGAGCATATAAACGCCCCCGCTGCTTCATAAAAACTCAATTATATGCTTCGTTTCTGTTTTAATTTCCCTGCCAGCATGAAGCCAGTAACAAAATGTGCATTTAAAATACATAAATCGATACCCAGTTTAAACCGCGTGAAAGGCTAAAAACAGAGAGAAAATGAACACTATTATCAAACAGAGAAATATACAAGAGAGAGGAGAATAATCAATCAATAATTCCTGGGACGACGAAGGCCCGAAAGCGGTTTTATTAAAGCGCAAACCGCAGAATAGTTTGCTAAATGGAGCTGGGGGAAATTATTTCGTACATGAGAAAACGGTATAGAATGCACCACCCAGGTGCATAGACGTAGATTTATTATCTCTTTCAGTCCAAGTTGGTCTAATTGCCATTCTTCCTTTCTCTCTACTTTCTACAAGTACACACACATAACCCCTTGAAAAGAATGCATTAAACGTACAACTAGCAAGGGTCATGAAGTGAAGGTAAGGCCTTCTCATACATTCACAAAACATGGCACAGTGGGATGGCATTGCAACATAATGCTTAGTTCTGCTTGTCTGATAATTGTTTCCCATGATCCATAGAATAAGCCCACTGTGCATTGCCAGTCTGTTTTTCGAGTGGTGGTTTCCCGTCTTTGGCTGGAATCAATGATCTTCCGACTCTCCCCAACGAAACAATGACTGACCTACAATTCCCCCTGAGTAAAAAGCATTATTTATACACGGATATCCATACAACACTGAACATCTAACATAATCTGAAACTTTTCGTTGAGGTCTCAAATTAGTTTTCTTAGCCGGCCAGTAACTATAGTGTTAGTACTATTATACACTATTACTATTATCGTACATTAGTTTGGTTGGGAGCTCCCTCCTCTCTTCTCAGTCTCGATCTCATGCAATGGAGAGTTGAGTGTCATTGCTTCTGCTGCCATGCTAGACCGTTTGACTTGGAGGAGGACGGCCCTTTGCTGGCCTTGTCACCGACTTTTACTCTTCGTCTTCTTCTTCGTCCACTCCGCCAGGCTGCAGCTGAATAACAACAATAACACAAACACCTGCCGTGATGAAGATATAAAAAGAAGAGAGAGAGAGAGAGAGAGAGAGAGAGAGTCTACTATCCTGAATGACAGTGAATGTACCAGAAGGAAACCGGAATGACTTAATGCTTTTGCACTGAGAGGCTCATTATAGAACTGTCCGTCTCATTTCCCTTGTACTGTGGACAAAAATAAACGTTCAAATTGTTTTCTTCAGTACTAAGTCATCGTTGCATGCACCGGTAAATAATGTCTAATACCGACACTATTGACTCCCACGCGACACCAGACTGGCGGTGCTGGACACTCTTAACTTGGTGTATTATGACCATGGCTGAGAGACATGTCCATGGAACTAGCTCCTGGAATGGATACTCCAATTATTAAAGAATTTGTAGTGCTTAGCTATCACACTTAAGCTGCTGAAGAGATATTAGCTCAGCTGATTGGGGTCCACAAAATATATCCTTTGGTTAACAAGTTCCATGCTTCCACCCCTCCTCAGCTGTGCAGATTGTCCCACCACCAGCAGCCAACAAAGCCCTTCGATGATGAAAAAGAAGTCTTCGTCGTCTGCCTTGGAAGCCAAGTATAAGGGCCAGAAAAAGGACCTTTAATGCATTTTCCGTGTAAAAGAGAGACGACGGGAAAGGCAAGAGAGCAGAACGAGGATTGAGGGGAAGAAGCGTCATGAGAAAATGTAAATTCATGATCGCTCGGGATGAGATTAGAATATTTGGTCGATGAGAAACGTACTCGGTTCTGAAGAGTACGCTTTTTTTCTAGATCCACCGCAGATGATATCTAATGATCTAGGAATTGATGAATGTATATCCGGAATATGAGTTATGTACTCTTTATACTGTTGATTTATACAACTTACAAATCACTTGATCCTGCATAGCCATGATCTTACAATATCTCGGTACACTTCTCCGTTTGCACCCGTTTGCCAACTCTTTTCTTCCTTGCGAATTGCCATATTTGTGTGTGTGTGCAGAAAAAGCTTTCTCTGTTGGTCCCTATATACTTTCTTTCCCCATCACAGAGTCGTTTCGTTGTTTACTCAAGTTATTTCTCCTGATCGAAAGCCAGGCTAGCTGAGGCCTTTGTTGGGAGGAGGAGGAAATTCCCCTAGGCGAAGGGGAGAAATAAAGAAGAAGAAGGCAACAGTATATGGGACCCTGTTCCACAGTTTCAGTTTAATCTGTACCATGGAAGTCGCTAGTCTCGAATTTCATGTCTGTACGTACTCTAGGGTTGCCAGATCTTACTCTTTACACTGTAAAGAGCTTAAATATAATTTAAGCTATTTTATGCATGTTTTAAGCTAATTGTAGAAATCTAACACATATATGTTTTGTTCAAAGTAGTTTGACTTTGTACTCTCTCCCTACTTTTTAATGTAGGTGGGCGTAAAAGTATATCCTTTGATGTTGTTTCTGGGGTGGTATTAACTGCCGATTGGGAGCAACAATAGCGGCTGCAATAATGATAACAATGTAATGGCTCCTGAGCCCAAAAATTAGAGAAATACAAACTTGGAAGCTTCGGGAAATGTTCAGACCTGTCATTGTTTCGCAATCAGCAAACAAAATCAGCCAAGGAGCTCAAAATGGATTTTTCTTTCTACTGCTTTCGATTTAAACAACTTTATGTTCAAGAAAATATTATATATTACGACTTAGGAGCGTTAATGACTGTCCTAAAGTAATTTCTACATATTAAAATAGTTTCTTCACATACAATGCTCACATTAAAGGCCTCGGGATAATAAATCACATTTTAGCGGGTATGTGAAATTATCGATAGTAATAATGAGCTGCATACAAAAACGTACTAAGCTATAGAAGATTTTTAGTAAGATATTGCGAAGTTTGACTTCAACTAATAACACCCTAACATTTCCCAAATTTAGGGTCTAGTAGTTATTTTATGGCTTATATTATAAGCAAACTTTTTTAAGCTATAATTCCTTAACCGAGCACTATAGCCAATTATTTTAATAAAATCAAAGTTGCAACTTTGTTAGCTCTTTCATAGTTGTTTTATTAACTTTTTTAAGTTTACTAATAGTTTTATTAAAATAATTAACTTTTTAGGGTATCCTTTTTTAAGTTTGCTCTTTTGGCTCGTTTTTTTCTTTTCCGTCGGTTTGTTACAACGTTTGAAACAGACGATTGAATATGACGAAATACAAGCTATTATTATGACATAATTAGAGTCAAAAACGTTTTATTCATTGTAATACGGATATATTAATAACTCGTGTAAGTCTATAGGTAAAAGATCTAATTTGTATCGTTTATATGAACAGGGGTTGAAATGGAAACAATCGCTGTCTAATTCAACACCTGCAAATTTAGTGCGCATCTGAGTAATCAGGAATACGAGAAACCATAAGTTGTCTTGTGTATACGTTATATCCATTTCATTTAATATAGCTTGTATTTTTCCATATAATCGAGTTTCATACCCAGCCAAAGGGTAAATACTCCCCGAGAATCTCTCTTCTATTAAGGTGTATAATATTATTTCTTCGTTTGTTAACAGTATTGAGCCACATTTTTTATTAGTTGAAAATACATCCCATTCTTTAATTAGACAATTAAATAATTTCTTTTTCAATCCAAGTTTCGAAGCTTTAATAGTATAAGCGTTTTGGTTATCTTTACTCATCTTTTGGTAAAGAAATGGCCAATAAAAAGCCCATCCCATCATGAATCTGTAAAATAGATAAGAGTACATTGTGAGATTTAAGCAATATAGATTGTTAACACACACACACACGCGTATATTTATAAACGAATATGCATATTACAATCGTTTAGGAACGTTACTTCTATAAAGTGAGTATCATGTGCTTATTCCGAGTGTTTTCTTTTCTAATAATGCTAGAGGATGTTGATCTTATATAAACCGGTTATTTGTTGTAAATGTTGTCAGAAACAAAGGGGGGGTGAGATATGACATACTCCAGTAATATTCAAGCTCTGCTTTTTACCATACAAAAAATGCTCATAACACATGTGGACTGTTCAATTGAATATTGGGTCAATCTAAATTGAGATGAGCTCTTTTTAGTTTGTGGGTATCCTCGGGATGAGTAACACTAACTTAAAACGATTGAATGCTCTTGTCGACCAGATCGAGTCTAGAGTTCTGGAGGGTAAGAATGTAGATTCTACGGTTTCTACATCTTCCCATTGGAAGAAACAGGTCATGGACAAGCACTGTATGAGCGTGTTCTCCAAGGAGACAAACAACGACGAGAATGGAAGTTGTGTGCGTCGTGAGAATAACGAGACATCCCCAGTTGCCAGTGGAAGTCGTTTGCGTCGTAAATGCGCCGAGAAGAGGAAGGTGGTGATTGAGAGCTCCGATGATGAAACGTCCTCCAAGGGGTGGAAGGGGGTCAACGAAGGGTACGTTGTCGATTGAATGAGCAGAAAAATATAGTTACTTTTAGCTACTGTTTCTCTTTTATTACGCGTTGTTAAAATCATTGATAATAAAAGGTAGTTCACATATTTTAAAATAGAGTCTTCTGTTCTCATAAGCGCTATGATCGATATTCTCAACGTCATCTTTAAGGGGGAAATCTGCGTCAAGCGATATACCTTGGTAACAATAAGCGTCCAGAATGCTTAGTAATATCACACAATAACGCATTGTTGTAGTGGGCAAATTATCGTATCCAATTTTTTTCAGTGTTGCTTGGAAAGGAATATAGATTGTGTATTCCAGTTCGTTGTATACACCCAAAAAGACTTTGTTTGAGTCTCTATACTCATGATTCAGATAATATGCTCCACACTCTAATCTTCGTTCAACCATTTCAAACAGGTATTTAAGGGGTTCGTCTAACAGTTGTCTTGTTTTTTTGCAAAGGAACAGCTCCAATTCCTTAAACAATCCTGGCAGAATCAACGTTTTTAATGCTGTCAAGTTTGCGCCACCAGCAGGGACATTGACTCCGTCCTGTTCAAGCTCAAGACGTGTGGTGTAATTGGTAAACAGGAAGAAAGCCCAATGATGATACATCTGGAAAAACGTAATATTTATTGTACAAAGTAAGGATATATGAGTATATCATGCATATCTATGGGGCATAGGTTTGTTTTATTTCTCTTATAACGGCATGGGTTACTATGGAAAACATCGCAATCTAATTCGATTCCTTGGTATTTACGTTTTAATTCTGTTATCATAAAAACAAGAAACCACACGTTATTAACCGTATGTTGAATATTTAATTCATTTAAAAGATTAACTATGTTTCTATGGGCCTCTACTTCAAATGATGTCCGTGTGCAACATCCTAGTTTAAATCTTTTTTCAATTATGCAATATAATATTATTTCTTTGTTTCTTAGTAGTATTGACCCACATTTCTTATTTTGAGAGAATGTCTCCCATTCTTGAATTAGTAGACTAAATAGTTTTTCTTTGAACCCACATTTAGCTGCACGTGTTATTGTATGATGGCATTTTTTGTCGTTAATAGTTTTGTACAGAAAGGGCCAGTATAAACACCACATGGTGTATAAAACTAACACAACACAACACAACACAACACAATGTTTTTGAGAGAGTTATTTGGTCTTCAACATATCTATCAAGATCACGAGAAACGTCATATTGTCATATCCAAACGATATGTGAATATTTTCAAACAGTTCGCTCAATAAAACATATGTTCCGATTTGTGATCGGTTAAATCTCCCTTCTTCACCAGGTCTGTCCCAATCCCATGGTTGATTCAGTCTATTCCTAATATTATAGAACGTGTCAATTGTTTGTTCATCTAATAAGACACAACCGTATTTAGGATTTTTAAAGGTTTCCCATTGATTGACGACGTTTTTTAAAAGTGTCTTGAACTCAGTCACTCGGTCTTTGACATCTTCGTAAGATGAGCGCCAGAAAAGCTTCATATAGTATTCATAAAGTTGAGGAAGGGACGACATTCTGTAATATAAAAGGTTTGCTTATGATATGATGTTTATTCAGAATCATAAATTATCAAACGGTTTTATAAATAAAGCGGCTAAATCTAAAGGTTTACATTCTCTTTTCATTCTGAAAGAATATCTGCATGGGTTTGGATGATAGACGTCACTATCGGGATGAACTCCTGTGTAATTATTACGGAATTCCGTAAGTAAATATGTAAAGAGTAGAGTTTGATTGACTGAAGCATGAATATTTAATTCATGTAATAAACTTTGTATGTCTTCAAATATTATTTTTTCATGCATAGTAACAAGCATGACGGTTTCAAAACGTTTTTGGACTAACGAGTACAGTAACACTTCACTTTCTTTCATTGTTATACTGCGACATTTTTTGTTATGTATAAATGTTTCCCATTCATTAATAACACAATTAAACAATTTGTGTTTTAAACCTTGTTTTGCGCACATTTTGTACCAAGCATTATTATTGTTTTCATAGATCTCTTCAAACAGAAATGGCCAATGGAAAGCATACATGACAATTCTGGAAGAAAAAGTGAAACATTTAGTAAACGAAATAATGATTTTTAACGATGTAATGAATATTGTTTAACTACAAATATTTAAAGTGTTTATTTTGGTACTGGTGGCTTATAGCTTTTAACCTTATTTACAAAACTTTTTGAGTTTGGGTTGTGACATACCCATTTTCTAGGAATTCGTTCTATAGTCCAGTTTTTCATATTCGGTATAAAGGATATGATTTTATGGAAAAGATTGCAAATATTATTAGCTTCTGTTTGAGTAAAGATGTTACAGTTACGTATATTTACTATACATTCCTCAATTTCATATTCTAAATATGTTAAACAAGTTGCAGCATTTTGTAATAATCTCCATTCTCTGCTGCTTTTGGATCTAGGTTTATTGTAACACTTATCAAGACTGTCTAAGACGTCTAAAACATGTCTGCAAATTGATTGGGAATCGTTTCTACATTGGTAAACACAGTCTAATGATGTAGATGTGTTTGTAGTACTGAAACCAGGGTCTGAATCGTCATCAGAACAGTCAAACTGTACTTTATGAACATGTGTTCTTGTAGATGCGAATATCGCTTGAACATGACGGGAAATCTCTTCTTTGCATATTTGTAGCATCGCCATCTAGAAGAGAATGAAACAGGAAACTTAGCTTTAGAATATACAAGGTTACGAATTTAAACGGTAATAAAAGTCTACAATGTAGGTGGTTTTAAAACATACATATTTTATTTGGTTCTGGTTCATCTTACATTTTTTTTAAATTTAATATTCGGGTTTATTGTATAGTTGTGTGTATTTTACGGTATGTTACAATATTACATTTACACTTCATTCACTCACATTCTGTTTGATTGTTGGTGTCTTTATTATCGTTTGTTAGGGACCATTGAAATGATATATAGTCTACCTCTTCAGCGATTTCGTTCACAAAACGATGGTTGTTCGCCTTTGGGATTTTTGTAATATTTTGAGTTTTAAATTGTTCTCTGCCATTGTGCATTAGATCCAAAACAATTTGTGGGTAGTCTTTATATTTGTTGAAGTGTTTAAAATCTTCATTGTCTCCCCTAATTTCCCATTCTTTTGGGGTCATTAACACCATAACATGGAAAACGGTTTGTGACCGTTCTAGTAATTTACTTAATTTCTTGGATCGTCTTGGTGTACGCATGGTTTTTCTGGTGTAAGTGTTATCTGGAGGGTTCCGGCCTGATGTTTCAACAATTTGCATGCATATGGTACAAATTTTGTTAAATTTTAGTAGAATATCTTCAACCTTTTTCCACATGTATTCCTCTTGTAGAATCAGATTAGGTAGTTCCCATATAGTGCTCCAATCAAAGTGTTTTGTTGCTTCCATTAGGTTGAGCGTTGCATAAAATAATTCATTACACAATGGATGGCTCAGATAGGATCCGTACCGTTGTCTTATGAATTTGTAAATCCATATAGAATAGAATTGGCTTTGATTATGAAACAGGGAATCCAATTTGTTACCAAAGGCTTGATGACCCCATTGTTGCTTTAAGTATGGTAGTTGTTCGGCTATAACAGCTTGCTGCATATTAGGTTTGATTAATGACATTTCTATTCTTGAGGTGCAATAACTCCCGAGATCAGGTGTACTCTGGTTGGTGTATTAAAGAAAAGATGCACAACTTTTGTACCTCTTGCAATAAAATTCTCTTCTCCTTTTAAATTTACAAGTTGGATATTTAAGCTTTTATCTTTTCGCACTATTGTTCTATTGAGGAGAAATCCAAGTGATGTTAGTTCTTCGCATAGGACTGGTTCTATATTTAAATTAGGGGGTAGTTTCAGATCGAACCCAAGTTCTACATTATTAATAGTTAGAACCCCTGGGAAGCAAACACCTGTAAATTAAGAGGATTGTAAGTCTAGCGAGGGTAACCAGTTTTGTATTTGTAGACTTACTTGAGCCTGCGAAACAGATTAATCCCTCGTTAGCATCAGATGAGTAAGTTGGAGGTTTGCACGTCTGGTGACAAATGATCTGGGCGTATTTGGGTTGTTGAATCGATGATGTTGTTGTTGTTGTCTGGTTTGGAGTGTCTATAAATTTTAATGTCTAGTTATGTTCATAATATGTAACAGATTATTGTATTTTGTTGACATATTTGAGAACGTTTGAATAATGTTATTTGCAGTACGTTTTTCAATAAAGTCCAAGGCTGGAAAGATTTGTCCAATTAAAATGAGAAGTATGATAAATATTACCATACACTGTTTTTTTGTTTGAAGACATTCTCCAATACTTGTGAACATCCTTTTTATGTTTACAATTTTACTTGTTTTCTGTATATTATTCTCAATATCCTCCTTGTGTGTTTCCATGTTATGCTGGTCCGTTGACATGTTTCGTTTATATTTACCAGATCTTAGGTAGGGTCTGACGCGTTTCTGTCCTCTGTTGGTTGAAAGGTCTTTTGGGCTTTGAATATTAACCAGTGGCAAAGGTGGACTTCTTGGTTCAAATACAGAATTAAGTAATTGCTCCTGTTCTTTGGTGAGGGTGGTCCCTGTCCCTTGTGTTGTAGTTTCTTCGTATCGGTCGATATCGGGCGTAGTGTTGGTACGGGTAGTTTCTAAAGATGACATCATCAGTTAGGCGAGGTCTGAAGTAAATATATTCTTAGCAAATTGTATAACTCCTTCTTGTACTGTAAACATTAGGCATGACCACTCATTTGGTGCTAGATTAGCATCCCATATGCACTTTACTTGAACTTTGTTACCATCGGTGATTTTCCTTTCCATAAAATCCAAAAATATGATTTGCTTGTAACTAGCTGATGTATCAGGAGAAGGAGGGAAGAATGTCTCAAAGGGTGCATCCACAATACCCTGGCTCAACCAATGTTGATATAGTACATGAGTTGCAAAATTCCTATGTCCTTTGTCAGACCCGATATTCTGTAGATTATCAGTTGTTAGGAGTCGTTCAACACCATTAAGTGTAATATTTAGCTCTTGTAGGTTTGGTGGGAACATGAATCTTGATGCTTGAATGCGACCTACAGACTTGGAGTATATTTGCCAAGGTTGTACAAACATGATATATGCTATTTTTGTTTTTTCTGGTAGTGGTAGTCTGATGTCGCTGTCCTTTTGGTTTGCTATGATGTTTGAGTTTGCAAATTGTACAATATCATGGTAGAAGTAACTAATTTTGTTATGAAACGCGTTTAGAATTTCTTTTTTTTCCAGTTCTACAATCTCTAGTTGGACTTCTAGCTTATTGATTGTAATTTTATAGTTGGTGTCTTTTGCTTTTTCATCAACATCATCGGCATTTGTACTTTTATACAAAGTATCACTGTAATCATTGTCAATTCTGGACCAAATAGGATCATTCTTTTTACAAGTAATTGTTATTTTAGTTCCTGGGGGTAGAAAGAAGCTCTCAAGTCTGTCTTTCTTTGTTAGGTTTGCCAAGGCTGCATTTCTGGGCCCTAGGAAGTGAATTCCATTCATACAAAATGAGGAAGTGATACTGGAACCATCAGTTTTGCTATATCCGTTCACTAGATCCATATTTGCTTTCAATTTAGAGTTTATTGTATTAAAATCTCTGTCTACTGCAGTTTCTACTACAGTATCGCTTCCATACAGTTCTTCTCTATCTCTCCTTGTTGAGAAATACGTGTCTACAGCTGTATAGAGGGATGTAAGAGGGTTGATATCGTTGCATTTCCTTAGGGGTGTATCCCCTAGGCTGATTGTTGCGTCGCGTAGGAATGCAGCCCCGCCAAGATATGTTGGGATGTAATAATTGTGTTTAACATCCAATGCTCCAGCTTTTGGTGATTTGATAGAGATGTATTCCATCTTGTTTAAGGCCACATTCGAGGCTGGATCATATGTTGGGTTCTTTATTTTTACAGAATAATTAATCAGAAAAGGTTTTGGTACAAATCTGGCCATCTGATGACTGTTTAGGTTAATCTCAAACCGAATATCTGACTCTGTGGCTACATTCGAGCCAGGCAACGGTGGAAAAAGGCATAGTTTTCTGTCTCTGATGGTTGGGGTGATTTTAGGTATTTTCCCATGTTTGCTAGAGTAACTAAACCCACTTAGTTGTATTTTTTGTTGATCCATTACTACACTTATTGTTGTTGTTTTTGCTTGATCTTATTGTTAGTGTTAGTTTTTCTTGTTTTGTGAGGCTTGTTGTCGTGTTGTTTAACAAGCTTCGGTTGGTTCTTTTTTCGTGGTTTTCTTCTTTTTTTAACGTTACCTGCGTTGTTCGGTCCGGTATTAATCTGCTGAGGACAAATAGTGTTAGCAATACGCTTGGTATTTTCCAGAAAACTTTTAATTTGTGAATTAGTGATTGAGCCAGTTTTGCGTCTACCCTTCCCTTTAGCTTTGGTTTTAGTTTTAGTCATAGTTGTTGTTGATGTTTTCGTTTGTCTCGGTCCTATTTGTGAGGTATCTGTAATTGAAACAAAACTGCTATCACTGTCAACATCAGAATTGGTTGACGCTCCTGAACTGGTCCCGACCAACGGGGCCTGATGAGAGGGTTCGACGGTAGATTTTTTTCTCTTGGTTTGTATCTTTTGTAGTACAGGGGACGAGGATGAGGAATCGAAATAAAGGCCGTCATCACTCATATTTTGGCAACTATAAGTCTTACGGTTGTATCGTCTGAAAATATTAAACGTTTGCCTTGAATAATGTGTAAGAAATAGGTACACATATGAGTTACATCATGATCGAGTATAAAGGGTTTCGGTAAACAAAAACTACTATTTGTATCAATTTCCCCCCAGACGCAAACATTTCCAAAATTTGGAATAAAACTGTTTGCTTCTAAATTAACTCCTATAATACATGTATAGGAAGGTAAAGATTCAAAAGGTGTCAAAGCTGGGATGATTTCATATTTCTCTTTTTTCATACGTCTTTTACTAGTATGAACATTGAACTCAAATGGGCCTTTTGAATAAGACGATGTACCCATCCATAGAGCTTTATTAATATTAGGGAACATTAGTTTCAATGTCAGCTCTACTTTAGTAATTCTATTTACTTGTATAAATATTTTGTTGGATAATGAATCATATGTGATACTTAAGCAAGAGGGTTTCAGGTTCATATCTATAAGAGTATTTCCGATAGATTTTTTAATTTCTTGTGATAGTATCTCTTTATTACTAGGCTTGGAACAAGTAAATGATCCAAATCTCCTGAAAACCCTCGAATGGCCTGTAAAAATCGTGAAACTTTCTGGAGGGCTATATGACCGGGGAGCGAAATTGACCCCCTGGTCTATTACATTGATAAGATCCCCTACTATTACAAGGGATTCCTCTGTAAAATTTACAACACCATGGACTGAACTATCCTGATGGCAACTTTGATCATGTCCACCTTCCCCACCACTACCAAATTCGAAACATTTGATTTTACCATCTAATCCAAACAAGCGCCAATATTCTGGTTTCCCTGTGTACATTGCAAATAAAGGTGGTAATGTTAATTGGACTCTACCAAAATCCGGATCGTCCAAACGGTCAATTAGTTCCATAGTAGGAACATTCATGAATATATTATTACCATCTCTATAATGTTTAGATGATTTTGCTATTTTTGCCATGTATGATAATACAGAATCAACCCCAAACGGTTTTACAACTACATTGAAGACTGTATTTGTGTCTGGCGCATTTGCTGTTAATGAATATTCAACTTCATAGACCTTCTGTCTTAACATTTCTACACTTTTAACAATATATCGGCCTTTTGGTACATTATGTATATCATAACTGATCATTTCGCTGCCGTTTGTAGCTGTACCAATAAGGGTGTAAGAGTTGACATCCATTATTGTTACTGTTACTGTTACTCTATATTAATATTATTGTCTACTTTAAGTAAGTCTACTGGATAGAATAAACCTTTAATATTGTTTAGTTCAACTGTAGGTATCAATAACGATTTATTATTTGGTTTTAAACGGAGTGATTTTATTTTAAATATTTCCTTTGTGTAACCACCGGTAGTACTAGTTTTTAAAAATTTGGCTTTCTCTCTCCAATTAGATGAGCGTCTCAAAATGACATTATCGCCAATATTTAGATTGTTAAATGCTAATTTCCTCCACAACTTATGCTTCTTTGTAACTCTAATAGTACTAGAGTTTAAAGATAATAATGGATATTTAACTCCAGTTTTTTCTTTTATAAAATTATAAAAATTACTATTGTCAAGTTGATGCCTCTTATAACGTGTCCCTTTGATTAATTGATTATTGTGAGTGTTAATAATAGTAGTAAGAACGGATTTACACCAGACTTTACTATTGTCTCCAACAGATAATGAGAGGGACAAACGTGTTTTTAGATGCCGTATGTATCTAGAATAAAACATATTGTATATTACAATATAGAAATTGAATGGGTTTCATAATGATTTATTATGTAGGTTGCGTGATATATACGAAACACGGTTGCGTTTTATCGATGTTTAAAGAAATAATGCAAGATTTGTAAATAGGGAATATAGGTTGCGTGATGAGGGGGGGGGCTTGGTAGCTGTGATCGCAACTCGCTCGAGTCCGACCCAGAAGGTCGTGGGTTCGAATCCCCCTCAGTGACATGATGATGTAAATTGCGATCACTGCGTTCTATTGAATGAACCGAAAGGTAGTGCCCAAAAATATACAAAAAGGGATCACTAGAAAATAGGTTGCGTGATATACAATATAAACGGTTGCGCCTACCGCTCAGCTAAGAAGGCTTTAAAGCGATTTTTTAAAAACGCCATTTTTACACCATATTTCAGATGTATATGTTGACGAAAGTTAACACTTGTGAAAACGGCTTCTCTATCTCCATAGAGCACTTTTGTTGTTGAGAATGACGTTTCTTCTAGAAGTATAGAAATAGCCTTTTCGAGAGATTTGGTGTTTTTGTTCTAAGGAAGTAAAAAATATAGTGTAAATAATGTTACACAAAATGAATGAATTTGACAAACCTTAATTGGGATAGCAGCGAGTTTATTAGTTCCCACTTCAACAGCCAACAAAAATCCTATATTTTTATCATTGTAATATGACAAATCTGGTCTATAAAACCCTAGATCAATATGAACATGACCAGGTCTGTATAACAATTGACTAGAAAAAAGACGTTTTGAAGGAAAACCTTTTGTATTTGAATAAACAGCTGTTGAAAGCCAATGTCTTTTCATTTTACGTAATTTTGACATTTTTACAGAGATCCTATTTTTAGACGCAAAACTCTTAAGATCTGTTGAACTCAACAAAATACCTTTGTTAAGTGCTATAATATAATATTTATAAAGATCTTTAATTGTGTGAAGTGGTTTCAAACTCTTTGTAGAATTGTTTGGCCTCTTCTTCGATCGTTTCTTCGCCATTTTTATACTTTTTTAATGGGTACGAGTTATTTAGATTCTGTAGAAGAGTATAGAAATATATAGAAATGTTAAGATTTAATAAGGTAATAAGTACTTACACTATCTAAACGTCTTTTAAGATTTGCGGTAGTTATAATTTTCCTAGAATCCATTTGTATTACAATATGGTAATTTGATTTTGGACGCATAGTAATCGAACTAGCGTATATACCACTTTTGGAAAATTGTTCATCGGATAAAGCTGTGCTCGCTTTACGCGAAATACCCTTCATCCTGGTTGTAGGTTTCTCATTTTCTTCTAAAGGATACAATCTGTAACATTTTACAGCTCTAATTTGAATGCCTTGGAATATGCCTAAATATATATATTAATGTCTGTTTAATTGTATATATATATATAATATCAAACCTTCGTATTTAAAATACCCCGAATTCTCTAAACGGTTCGGATCTTCAAATATAGAATAATATTCTTTATTGAATTGATCCGCTTTCTCTGGCAAGATATTTAAACATAGATCTTTATGAAACACGTTCAAAATCATAGAATCTTAAAAAGGAATAGATTAGAATTAATATTTAAGACCATGAGGTTTCATGTTTGTTTGTTTGAGCGCGCTCGTAAAAGGAGCGCGCTTTTCTTACCGGTGTCACAATACATGAGACTTCCCAAGCGTGGGTTTAAAGACGATAAAATGGAACACATTCTAGCAAAATAAATGGCTTTAGAGTGTGCCAATATAGACCCAGATGTTTGTATCAGGTTGTATATTTTTGTATTCATATCCTAAAATATATATACATATATACACACACATTAACACTAAATATTTTGATAATCTTACTTTTGCTGTTATACTATACATAAGTTCAGGCTTTGGATGTGTATTTTTAACGCCTATAATACTCATGTCTAGTAGTTTATACTTTTTTAACGACGTTGGTCCTTGCTTATTTATGGTTGATAAAGATCTTAAATATGTTTTGGAAAATCTAGAATGGTTTATACTACTAAACCCATAATAACTGAAATATGTATATAAATAATATATATATATATTCAAATTGTTGATTTAATAAGGTTACCTGTTGATGACTAATTTATATATTGTGCTTTCTAGGTCGTTGCCTAGTTGTTTTGCTATATTACGTTTAATTAAAAGTTGCTCTAATAAAGGTTTAATATATTCTCTAAAATATAAAGATTTAGTGTTCATATTAGATTTTGCACAATATGTTCAAAAGATATAGTTTACCTATGGTGATATAATATTATATGGTGAATATAGTAGTTCTTAAACATTCTATAATGGACCAAAAACCTGAAGTATGCTGTTCCCATAGTTGTAATAACACCATTGGGAATATCTAACCTGGCAACCGTTAATGGTTGTTTTTTGCAGATTTGAATAAATTCCTTTTTATTAGTAAATTGTTTCTCATTATGGATTGAAAACTCAGATGGAATTGGGTTGTATTTAGACATTGTAAAACCCATCGAATATCTAAAATACAAACGTATACACACACATTTATGAATATGTTACTATAATATTTACCGTGCTAAATCTTTTTTAGACTCTTCTCCCCCCGATATTACTACAAAACCGTTTAATGTTCCATTTAATATCTGTTGCTCAACATCCTTGACATCGTATTGATCTTTAAAGCCTGTTAAATATTCGGGTTGTGAATGTAACAAATCGATTTGCAATTTATTGCAAAAAAGATCACATTGATTAACAATATTATATTCCAATTTATAGGAACATGATGTTGGTAAACATTTGTTTATGTGATCTACATACTCCTGTTTACATTTATCCCTAAATACAGTAGTAGAATCATAATACGTTTGAGGTTGTAAAAGACATCCATTTGATGAGTAATCCGGAGTATTAATCTTGTTACGAATATGTCCATTAACATTTTTATAATGTGTTAAAGCTTCATGGAAATTGTAAAAATGTATCACGTTATCTCTAAAATATGCGTATATATATAGTGATAAACATGTCTAAGTTGTTTTAATTAAATCTATAAAACCTGATCAACATTGCATCAACCTTAGCGGCTCTTGATAATCCCAATGTTACGGATTTGGCACCACAATGGTAGTTAGTAATCAAATAAGCAGATTGTTTGTGTAGAGTTGAAACAAGCCATTGAGCCCATATACACTCTTTTTTATTCTTTAGTATATTTGGGAGACTCTCTTGTTCTTCACAAAGATGAATAAAAGAGTCACTACTACGGTTATAAAAGGATGCTGGCCCAACAGGGAGAGGTTCTTTGCCAGCGCTAGCATATAACTGACAGATGTCTGTCAGTTATAACAGAAATAGAAAATGTAACACAAGTTATACAATGAATAAATCTAATAATATTCAAATATAAATTACCAAGATATGTAACATATTGTGGTATATTAGCCTCTGTTCCGTATATATGAGCATTTATCCCACATTGTTTAGCCGTTGCAGTTCTAGAGCTGTCTTTACATGTTACAATTGAACATCCTCCAACAAGGGAATTGTTTAAATGAGCGTACAGTATTGGGTGATTAACGAAAAAGTTTCCAAATCGTTTATTATTTGTTAAATATATAAGAACACTATTATATGAAAAGGACGCTAAGCTAAAACAATGCAAATCCATAGGGTGAGAATCTAGTAAAACATTTAATTTATTAAAATAGACAAGAGTTGACAACAATGTAATGTCACTATCCAAACGTAAATAAAATACTAAGTAATCTGCTACAGTTGTACATTTAGCATCCTTAAATTGTTGTAAAGCCTTCAATATAGACGATTTTGAAGTGTTTCCTCCTAGACAAGATGTCCATAAATGTTCATCTTGTGGCAATTCTTTACAATCAAGGAAATTTAAGTCTTTAAGTAAATCAAATGGAAATACCGTTTTTTCCAGATTGTAAACTTTATTCAAACCCACAAGATTTCCAAAATCTCTAAGACTCATCCCAGGAGAAAGCAAACGACAAATATCTCTAAATACTATACAGGTTTTCCGTATACTAATTTTTGAAACTTTTGACCCTCTTTTTTGTACATTAACACGTAAAGGTGTTTGTGTAAGTGTGTATTGTACAATACCCGTTATAGGGTTAAGATGTAAATGTTCAATAGTTATAATGTTACAGCTTGCTAAACCACACATCTGAGCTAAATATAATAAATCAAAGGATTCCCCATGAAATGTAAATATTACCAATGTTTTTAATAGCATATTTAAGCGTATTTCAAATTGACCAAACAAACTGGAATACCAACTATGTTTAATATGTTCCATTTTACGGTGTCGCTGTTCCCCAAATTCATAATGAGCTCTTTTTATATATGCCAAATGATCATATAAAGGTTGCAAAAGTTCCAATTTTTGTATTAGTAAGTGTTTTTGCAACTCTCCTAAATCTTGACAATATCTCTCTCCAGCCGGTATAATATCCGATGTTAATCTACACCAGTATATCTTATTTAATGGTCTCCTAGTGTTTAAATCTAATCTACTACTACAAAACACTAAAGGTCTTTGCATTGATAACTCACAACCCCCCTCAGTAAAAGGTCTTTTTGATATCAATTTGTCTGTATTACGTTTAATAAAGGGCGTTTTGTATTCTATTTGACATGTTTCAAAATCCATAGAAAGGCATGACAAATCGTAACAATCATTAACATTTTTAATATGTTGTTGGAGTGATAACATCTTACAATAATCAATCACTGTGTGTGTAATTGTAACTCTTTTTTGTGGCCCTTTTGCTTTCATATGTGGAATATATGATGATGATTCTAAACAAATCTTACAATTGCAACCGCTAACATCGTTGTCGTACAACGTAGGATTTAAAATATTAACATCTTTAGGAAGCGGTTTTGGTTTGAAACTGTGTAGCCATTTATGTTGCCTGTTTAGCAAAGTTTCACCTCTTTCTTTATTAAGGATGAAGGCACCTCTCCCACATTGTAATAGACAACAGTATAATATATTGTTTCTCTTATTAATGTTCAATTCTACCAAATGAGTAAACAAGTAATGTTTTGGTGGTGATTTAAACGTTACCTTAACAAATGGATTTTGATATGAAAATACAAATACATGCATAGTTTGTTTGGTGTTGATAAGATACTCCTCCAAGGATTTACATTTGTTTTGTGTTAAATCTTTAATAAAGTTAATATATATAGCTGTACTTGGCGATGCGCATATATTATAATTATTATTTCCTTTGCACAAATTAATTAATGTAATCTCAAAATTATTATTATAAAACGACCCTAATTGTACTTCTCTTACACCAAATATATTAAAAGGGTTATTAGCCTCAATTATTGACCTTTTATGCAATATATATTTATCATCAATCATTAAATACAGACCTTTTGCATTCGAGTTCTCGGATAGAGCATACAATACTCTATTATCAAATATACACCGTTCTCTATTATTTATGTTTTTAAATATAACTAAGGGTGAATTTAACTGATCAGCCATTCTTGATAATTCAAAGAAATTAGTAAGGCTAAAGTAAACGGGACCTGAAGGATCATTAAAATATTGTTGAATTGTGTCCTCTGTTAGAAATGTTATACTAAATAAAGTATTAGCAACACCCAAATAACAACAAATATATTCTTTGTATAAACTTAAACATGATACACCCATGAAATCAGCTAGAACTTTAATAATTTGTCTACTGATCTCGCTCGATTGTGCCATATTCTCCATTGTGATATTATGCTCTATGAGTTTGGTATTGATGACAAGGTTGCTCTAAATGTATAAACCAAATTAATTATACTATGTATAGTAGCGTCAGAAGCTGTAAAATAAGGCTGCATTATATTAATTACACTTTCAGATGTAAATCTTGATGGTATTTTATTAACATCACCTACTCTAGTAACATAATGCAAGTCAGTTAACCTACAAGTATGACATTTATTATCATCATGTTCTTCCATACCCATTTCTGAACTATGTTCTGTGTATAAACTCCCATAATCTTCTCCTATATGGACAGAATACGTTATAAGATTCTCCGTAGTCTTAGTTATTACACAATTAGCAGTAATTGAAACTTGTATTGACCCTATATAAGCATACAATTGTTTGAATTTGTAGTAACATTGGAAAAGTAAATCTTTCAAACCCTTATAATGAAAAGGAACTCTAACAGTCATTTCAGCTATAAGCAATGTACGATGCCGTGTATTACCAAGATTTCGCTCTAAAAAACTAATAGCTGGATCAGGATCATAGAGACTCCTATGATGCTTTCGAAGTTCTTTAAGTGAAGATACATAACCAGAGAATGAACGTTTTGTACCCGAACGTGTAGTACCGCGCTGATATTGATCCATTTATATATACAAGTATGTACTTACTGTTTTATTTGTATAACGTATGGATAAACGTTGTTGGTTGTTGTTGTTGTTGTTGTTGTTGTTGTTGTTG
>LR139825.1:0-23577 GCA_900659605.1 Tisbe holothuriae
ACGACGCTCGTGTTCTCGGGGACGTTGCTGTTTGCGGAGGTGCCGCGGATGCTGGGCGAGGCCGTCAGAGGGAAGGAAAAGACTCAATAGAGAAGGGAAAGAAAATACTAAAGCACTGGGGGAAAGTAGGGAAGCATCCGAATTTCGCGCCCTTTTTTCTGCCTTTGGAGGACAAAAAGGACGGGAAATGACTGATTTCGCGGACAAAACCTCTCCTTTTTGCTTCACTGCTGAGTGACATTTGTCCGCGAGAAACTGAGTACACAAGGCAAGCAAAGAAGAAGCAGCTGTCGTCCGCCTGGCTTGCCTGTTTTCCCTACTTTCCCCCAGCACTTTAGAAAATACTATTACTTGCCTAGAGAATCAAAGGACCAAAGTCACAATCGAATTGCAATTTTGTATACTGATAGCCGGCCAAAAGCTTATAAAAATGTGCCGGTATATGTTGGAATATGCACAATTATATCCCAGAAAAATAAAGTTGGTGAAACCACGGAAGGTCGTGGTAAAACAACTTCATTATTTTGACAGGTTCACTTGAAGCATAGATATAGAGGGTAAAGGTTACCCTCTATACAGTTGGACCTTGGATTAAAGATAAATATATCTTTAATCAGAGTTGGACCCATTCGTTCCCGCGCTTAAAATTTGAAATGTGTCCGGCCAGAAGCGGCGCATCTTATTGGCCGACAAAAGAATAACAAGTGGTGGCATGGCCGTATAATACTCAAGGTTGTAGTATAATGCATCCATGCATGGCCGTATAATACAATACAGTGGTGGCCGGACACAATCGAATTGCAATTTTGTATACTGATAGCCGGCCAAAAGCTTACTATAAATATGCCGGTAAATGTTGGAATATGCACAATTATATCCCAAAAATAAATGTTGGTGAAACCACGGAAGGCCGTGGTAAAACTACTTGATTATGTTGTCGGGTTCACTTGAAGGTATCTTAAGCGAGCTAATCATTAGTAACTTGAGCAAACTCATTTTGGTATACTTTGTTGCCAACAGCATTGAGTCGTGGAATTATATGGAATGGAACCTACATTTTTACATGCTTAAGATAAATATTCTCTTGCGTTATATTTGCACCATAAGTTGTAAGGGTAACGTTAATCATATTCTAGAGTATAAACTTCGAATTCTTCCATCTGTTAAGCCAAACACAGTTTATACCTTTTAAATTCGCCACCATGCATTCGTTATATCCATTCTGTAGTATACTCTTAATCAAGGTCAATATGTGGTCAATATGTTTGCTTGAAAACAGTTAACAAAATTCTTATCGAGTAATTCAACATGGTTTTTTTTACTTTCATTTCACCGCTATCCCTCTTAACCTCCATATTGCAATACACGGTTATACACGTCATAAGTACAGAGCGTATAAGCAGTTAGGAATAGATTACACAGGGCAGTCCCCTGATCCATCTGAATCGAAGTCATCAGAATCTGTGGCAAGCGTGGCCTTCATGAAGACGACCCTCTCCGGCTGATGCGTCTGCTCCGGAAGGAAGACCCTCCTCCCCGGCTCTTGCGCATGCGGCGGTAGGAAGACTCTCCTCTCCGGCTGCTGTCGGGCATGCTCGTATTCATCCTCGTACGCCTCGTGCACCGCCATGTTCCCATCCCCACTTTCGGCCGGAAGCGGGATCTGGTTCAGCTCGCTCATGTCAGGCTCACTTCCCTCGGAGCTCCCTTGCTGCTCTTCCACGTCAGCTTCCTCAATGTGCAGAGTCTCCTGGACCTCCTCCAAATCTTCCTCAACCAGGAGAGTCTCCTGAACCTCCTCCGAATCGTCCTGAACGAGGAGAGTCTCCCGAGCCTCCTCCGAATCGTCTTCCATGGGAACAGTCTCTCCAGCCTCCTCCGAAGTGCTCTCCTCGTTGCCTCGGAGGCGGTAGACCTCCTCCGCATTAGCCCTCGTCACCCTGATGATCTCCTCCACGGACTCCTGCCGCAGCTCGGCGACCTTGGCCAGCACATGCGCCACGTGGCCTGGGTGCGAGTGCCTCTCGTCTCCCGGGGCAAAGTACGGTGCGTCCGTCTCCAGCAGAAGCCTGTCCAGAGGGATCTGCTGCACGACCGTGGCCAGGCGCTTGCTGGCGAATCCGTGGCCAAAGATCAGCCCTGTGAAGCCGACCTTGAGGCCGGAGAACTCGTAGAGGTAGGTCTGGCAGACGGACCACGAGTCGTTGAAGCAGTGCAGGTGGAGTGGGTAGCCAGGAGGGAGTTCGGCCTAGAAGTAGGACATATTGAATGATCAGAAGTTATAATAATGCCAGGCTTTTCTTACATCTTTCAGTATCTTGAGTCCGTCCTCGTTTGCCTCGCGGATGTGCAGCACCACTGGAAGGTTCCTCTCGATGGCCATGGAGAGCTGGAGGCGGAAGGCTTCCTTCTGGACATCAATAGGCCTGAAACAAAATGAACGAATGAAAGACGAACTTAAAAATCGTCTATCTTAATGTTCTTACGTCTTGTTTTTGGGTCCGTAGTCGAGTCCGATCTCCCCGAGTGCCACGACGTTGGGCCTCTCCAGAAGCATCCTCAGCTGCGACTCTCGGAGGCCATCCAAGTCCATTGCGAAGTGCGGGTGGACGCCGTAGGCAGTCCAGATCTTGGGGTGGGAATGCTTAGCGGGGAACGCCTCCAGGAAGCGCTCGACATCAAGCTAGATGAAAAGGAGAAAGCATTAATACTACTACAGTTCTTTCACAATTAAGCCTTTGATATATTACGAATAGCTCTTATTTCTACCAATGCCGTTTTTTTAATTGCTATGCAGCCCTTTTTATATATTTTAGGGCACTACCTCTTCAGGTTCATTGCAATAGCACGCCGCACATGGGCAATTTGTGTAGCAGCTTTTTGGAGTAATTGAAAAATCCCAAGCGGGCCCGGGATTCGAACCCCGGACCCTTTGCATGGGAGTCTCGCATCATATTGTATGTCTGAAAATATTCTTTCTGCCAACCATTCCGCCACGAGCTTTCGCTCGCTGTTAATTTATAAATACTGTTCGGTGAAAATATGTCATGTCCCAATCTTTATCTATAATCAGGGTCCCTGCATTCTGCCTTTTTTAAAAGTAACTTGTAGCCAAACCAATATTTAAAACGCAAATTTAGGCCTCGAACAGACCTAATAGAGGAAAACCAATAGATAGCGGTCTCTCATCGATGGCGCATTGATTTTTGGCCAATAATTGCTTCAAAACCAATTTTTAATCAATGTCTATTGCCCTCTCATCGATGACTCATCGATGGCGCATCAATGAGCCACCGCTGTCTATTGCGTCTTTATGTTGTGTGGTCAGCCCCTTAAGTATGATGAAATTCGAAAGGAATGAATATTGAAGTCAACTTAGTCAAGTCTTACCCTCCACCAGTAGTACGGCTGACAGAAGATGGCGATGCACCCCTCAAAGCAGTGCGGCGTCTCCTTAAACTTGCCCTCGAGGAACGCCATGAAGGCGTCCGGCGCATTGTAGAACCGCTTGGCGATGAAGTCCAGGTGACAGTGGGTGTCCACCAGGCCGCGCGTCTCGACCGCCGACACCTCATGGAGCTTGGACGTGTAGCTGAGGTAGGGGCTGCGGGGGATGGGCGGGGCTGCCGCTGCTGCAGGAGGGGGCGTGGCCATCATGATGGGAGGCGGGTGCGTGAAGACGGAAGGAAGGGTGTCGTAATCTGAAAATGAGAGGAATATCATATTAAGTTTAATAGAGTATTGATAAAATAATCCACCTTGATCGTCATATAGTAATTCTGGAGTTGATTGTGTTGCTTCCTTCAGTTCCTTGCTCTTCCTCCAGGATCCGTTGATCCAGAAGAGCACCGCATTGACGCCAGTGTTGGCGACCACTTCCGGCAGAAGGGACACGACAGACAGCGAGTAGCAATCGTCCAACAGGTCAGACATGGTTTAAAAACTAAAACTCTCTTTAAAAAGACTTTTTTAACGGTTACAATAATCCTTTAAAAAAGTTGCGTCTCGTTACTCGTTAGTGCGACCAGTAAGGTTCTCTGGTGCGACACTGGCTGGGCTGAGCAGCTCCCTTACCCTTGTCGATCCTGAGCTGGAGCATGTCCTTGGCGAGCTTTGGGCTGGGTGGCATTGGCGGCCTCTCCTGCTTCTGAAGCTGGGCCACCTCAGCCTTGCGCCGGTTCCTCTCACTGAGTATCCTCGTGATGGTGGACGTCGCCTCAAGGGACTCCGGGGACTCGCCGTCCGCTTCGGGCGATGCCAACGTGGGCGGTGGCAGAGGGCGCTTTGACATGGCGGACAAGCCTTGCGTGCAGGCGGTTGGACTTCAAATTTGGGTATTTTACTTTTAAAACATAAGTAATGAAAAATTGCTCCTTTCGCAAGTTGATTCGCTGAAAAAGTGAAAAATTCCTCCCTTTTCCTCGTTTGGAAACTTTGGATGCTTTCAAAACTCAGGACTCAGTCATCAGATGAGAAATATAATAATTTTGCTCAGGACAGAAAAACGGCTCTGGACGGAGAAATTCCTTAGCTTTCGGAGTACTCAGCAAGTAAGGATACGGAGAAAATCTTTTTTTTTTGCAAATTTTTGCAACTATATACACATTTCAGGAGAGTAACGCGAACTGGAAGTTACTTTTAAAAATATGGCTATGGTACTTTCCAATATATTATTTGCAATAAAAAGGAATCTCTTGGCCTTTCAAGTTTTCTCCTTTTTGTATATATCAAGGTGCTACTTAAACTCTTAAGGTCCGAGATCCAATAAATAACGGGAAACTTTTGACGTGAAATTGAAATCGCCGCTCGCCCTTGCTTGTTTATTCAAAGAATCGTGCCAGTAGCAAAATAAGCGCACGGCCAATGCCACCATATTTGTTTGTTAACTATCATCATATAATAATATAACAGTAGTTTTAGTAGTTGTATCTTGTGATTTTGTATAATTTGGCTTTATGAAATCGCATTTGTGTGTGGTGTGTAACGTAGTAGTAGTAGGGGGGGCCTCCGGCAGCAGTAGCATAAAGAATGTTTCATTATAATAATTTTATTTACATTTGGAAATATCAAAACTTCTTTCTTCCATCATATTTCATCTGCGCTCTCTCATCGTTCATAGTAGTTCTCTTTTTCCCCACTCGCCCCTCTTTTTATTTTTTCACGATCGCTATTCGTGTGGCAAACACAGTCCCTGCTTAGTTGTCCGTCGACTCGGACTCCCTCCTCGAGCCCTCGGGAGTCTTCTCCTCGCGGGGCTTGGCGCCTCCGAACACACTCTGCTTCTGCATGGTGTCCGCGAGCGCGTTCACGGGGTCCTTCACAGTGCGGGGGAGCAGCTTTAGGCGGGGACGGGCCGCGGCCTCCTCTGCAAAAGAGACAATTGGCAAATGGACATTAAGGGTCACCTTCAAACAACGTCCTTACCGGCCGATGGCTCCTTGAATTCCTCCTGGAACCGCTGCTGCCGGTCAGAGTCTCTGCGGTCTCTCCTCATGCCAAAGTTGGCATGACTCTGGTGGTTGTTGTCTCTGTAACCACCGCCGCCACCGCCGCCGCCGCCGCCACCGCCGCCGCCACCACCACCGCCGCCGCCCCGGTTGTCGTCGTAACGGCCTCCGCCGCCACCGCCGCCGTAGCCTCGGTCGCGGTCGTCCCTCTGTCCGCCGCCGCCATGTTGGCGACCTCCTCCGCCCTCGTAGCGATCACGTCCTCCTCCATAGCCGCCTCGGTCTGAAAGGTAGTAAATTTTAAATACTCGGAAGAAAAAAGCGCCATCCTAAAATCATCTTTGTTTTTTGTTCTTTTATCTAAGGTTGCAACCCAGTCTACAATGCAATATAGCATGATTTACCCTAATTTTAAGATCTCCTACACTTACTCTCGTCTTGTTGGTATCCCCCTCCTCCTCCTCCTCCTCTCCTGTCATCGTACCCGCGTCCTCTTCCTCCTCCGTCCCTTCCTCCGCCAGGCCCTCCTCGGCCTCCCCTCTGATTCCTGTCCTTCTTGCCCTCGGCCACGTCCACCTTGATGGATCTGCCCTCGAGAATCGCCATGTCATAGGTTAGCGCTTCCTCCAGATCCGCCCTAGTGTCGAACTCGACGTAGCAGAATCCCTTGAACTTGTCGGTCTCGCGGTCGTTGACGAGTCTGATGCTGCGCACGGACAGCTCCTTGAACACGACCTCGATGTCGCCCTGGACGATTCCCATGGGCAGGTTGCCGACGTAGGCGGTGTACGGGGGGCTGTCGGGGACGGGACGGCGCGGACGGTCGCCGCCGTGGTGGCCGCCGCCATCGCTGAAAAAGAAACAAGAAATGAAGTTATCGACACTGTCGGATCTGTTGAGCATGCTCCAATGCCAATGATATGCACAATAGGCGTGGTACAGATTCCTCGTCGACTTACCGGCCTCTTCCATAGTCGTTGTAGCTCATGTTCCTCTTTTAACTCTCGTTCCTGTCCCTGTCAATTGATCCTGGAAGCCCCACTCGAGTCGTCCTCGGATCTCTTTTTAGACACTACTTGGGCACTCCTCGTACCGAGTCCGCTGCAGGGGCGGCGTGGCGACGAGCACGTGGACGGGAGCGCAGGCAGAGCGGGCAAGGAGCGGACGGCAGCAGGGCGTGGAAACGGGTGCGAATGTTGCCCTTGGGGCCGTGTTGGGATCCCTGCTCGTGCTGTTGGGGCACTGCGAGGGGCGGGCTGTCGATGCGGAACGGGGTGGTCTCGCGTGTACTCGTCCCACTGGATGGCGATCAAGCAAGAGAACGCACTCACTCACGCACTCAGACTCAGGAGAGAAGGAAGCTGCACACAGCAAAGCAAGCACAGCGGACTGTGAGCGGAGGAAGTTGCTGCTGCTGCTGCGACTGCAATGCTGCCGACGCCGCTCAGCTCGTTCCGTGCAAGTCCTTCCGGCCAGCCGGGGCGGACGGGCAAGGAGAGAGAGGACGAGAGGGAGAGAGAGAGAGCAGAGAATCGAGCTCAGCCAACCGGGAGAGGAAACCCAGCTCAGGGATGATCCAGAGCGAACAAAGTCTTACAAACGAGGGCCCAATAATCTCAAATATAGAGCCTACAAAACATAAATTATGATATATGTCTTAATAACACAACTTCTCGGAGTCAAAGGCAGAGAATCAAAATAGCTTAGTGAGATCATTCCTCATAAATGCTTCTTAAATTGGAGTAAGATTCGGGATGTTCGAAGAATCCGCTTTTTCCCTGAATGGAGAGGCCACGAGAGAGAGGAGAGAGAAAAAGAAAAAGAGAGAGACAGCGAGGGAAGGAGGGAAGAGCTCATCTCTCCCTCTCTCTCTCCTCTGTGCCGTGCCAGCTGAGCCGGGGAAAAGCAAGCGTAAATGGCGAGAATGGCGTGGCGGCTGTACAGACGGCGGGCGGCTGCTGCTGGTCCATGCACCCTGAGCTGAGTTATAGTGTTGAGCCAAGTGGCCCAGGGCAGGGCTGAGTGCATAGAGAATGCGGAGTAGAGAGCATAGAAGAAGGAGTATATAGAACACTTTCTAAAGGGCAACTGGGGCCGAATTGGGTAGCTTCGAAGCTCCGCCTACGGAGGAAGCGTGAACTATTCTGCTATGAAGAGAGATTGAGTGGTTTAATACATACAGATAAACATAATTTTATTTAATATATATTACTACGCATAGGCATATTATTGTATTTTTGTGTTAAAGATAGAGCCTACTACAAATTACCTGTAATACTTTTTGTGATTACATAAAGGGGTTCCACGTTATTTGACTTGCAAGATGCAAAAACACACGAGAAGTTGCGTGAGAAACTAATAATTCCGTTTTCGAACTTCCGGTGCAGATCACTGAGCACTGCAGGACTACCAGATGACCAAAATATCAATCAAAAACCAAAAAGACACTGATTCTTTTCGTATTATATGGTCAAATTCCAATAATATTATACTGTTTATAACAGTGACCCACCTTTAATATTTAGACTTTTGAAGTAATTAATAACCTCATATGTGTGTACCAATCTGACAAACAAAATTGGCCCAAATGATCAATTCTAACCTCTGTCAACCCTGTATGTGATGAGTGATGACAGAAGAAACTGTCAAGGACTGAGGACGGCCGACTGAGTGAAGGAAGAATCATTTTAGCACAGTGGGTTTGTGAAGGCAAGGAACGATTTTAATATATTCCATTCATTCGGACAATGAAATTAAAAATAATGCGTAATGTAATTAGTAAAAGGTATCTGAAAATGAACCCACTGTGCAGTTCAACATTGTTATTCTTCCGGACTTGGCTGAGGTTTGTTGAGCCATTCTGAGCGAATTTCACCCTGAGCAACAAGCCCGGGAAATATTTGAATTTTATTAAGGGAACAAACCATGATATATTCGAAAATCTATGCATAATTATCCAACATTATATACAAATGAAATTTACCTCTTCATATCCTATACAGCCACAGTCAAAAAAGTTAACTAAAAAGTGCTTTGGTAAGATCGTATCCCAAGTTGTTCCTATGGTATAAATGAGTAAAAATCATAATATGGCAGATTAGTTAACGCTTCCTCCGTGGGTGGCGCTTTGAAAGGTGTTCATTCGGCCCTAGCTGCCTGCAGAAAGTTTTCTATATACTCCTTCTTCTATGGTAGAGAGATGAGGACGGACCTTGGAAAAAATATACTATTTTTAAAAAATATACTATTTTTCCAAGGGACGGACGGAAAGGAGGATAAAATATAGGAAGAAAATAGCTGGAAATGAAATGTAGACTTATTTCTGGGATATTCATAGGGTAATGTTCGTTGGGGAAGGTTCTTTATGGTGCCAGTCAATGTATTGATTCATTTGATTTGGTCACTAGAGTAAATGAGGATACAATTGTGGTTCCTTACAAAATAGACATGCATAAAAAACCTAAAGCGTATTTATAGCTCTTATGATATTTCAAATACATGTAGGTCAATAATCACGGAAGATCTATTAAATGTTTATAAAGGGACAGCTTAGATAAAACATAGAACTGATACGCTATACGGGCTATAAGAGTAAATCCATTCCTCCCATGACTTGTTCCCTTCTCTAGCTGAGCCGCACGTGGGTCTCCGATCTCAGCTTTGAAATTGCCTCTCTCCGTCTCTCGAGTCTCGACGACAAAAATCATAACAAACTCAGCACGTTGTCCGATCCAGCGTTTTTCTGTCATCTTGCACTCGACTGACGTTGCCACCGGGTTGCCCTCCTCGTGCCACGACCACGACCATGGCCGAGCCCCAGATCCTGGACGGCTTCTGGAAGCTCACCGAGAACAAGGACAATGTGAGGATTGAGGCGGCTGTAAGGCTGCTGGGACAAGTGCAGGTAAGAAGAGAACTTTAATTTTTCTGACCTATGTTATGTAATTTCATATATTGTTGCAGGCCTCTCCCGACTCTGTCTCCTACGCCGTGAGCCGCCTTGTCCGGGGCCTCGGCTCTTCCCGCGACTCTGCCCGAAAAGGCTTCTTCACCGCATTTGTTGAGATGCTCAAACAGACACCCACCGACAAGATTGCCGCCATCATGAACAAGGTTGAGGCCACACTGCAAGAGAACCTCAAGGCCAACAAAGGCGGATCCAAGGGAGAAGAGGGGGACGCACTTGTCGGGCAGATGCTGACGCGAGGAGCCATCATGCGGAGTGGACGTGCAGATACAAACATGGCACAATTGTGTGTCAGGGATCTTATGGAGGTGGCCGCGCAGAGGAAGTATCTGGGAGTGCCAGCATATATGTTCATTATGGCCACCATCAACAATGAGAACTTGACTGAAGCCATGTTTAAGAAGACCATCTGGCCCTGTCTTCAGTCTGGGCTGGATTGGAAGGCTGAGAGCCCCACACTGGAGTGTTTGTGGACTCAGCTTACGGTGTACACAAGGTTTCCATCTGTGTTGAACAAACAGTTTATGCTACAGACCTTTGGTCGCAAGAAGCTCTTCACGGAGGAATTCCTCGCCTCAATTGTTCGCGCCAAGGAGGATGCCTATGCCACCATTCAACTGCATGCACTTCGGAAACACCCGGTGTTCCCCATGCTGCTGAAGACTCTCAAGAATGAGGGTCTCATGGCCAAGTTTTGGAAGGACCACCTGGAGCCAAGCATGGTGCGGACAAACGGAAGCAAAGCCATCCTTGGATTTGCCCTATTAGACCTCATCCTTAATGAGGCCAAGGATGGCAAGACTGTCCTGGGATATATTCAGTCAGTCAACGTGAGAGAAACAGCCTTGTTCTTGCTGTCAAGATTGGAGGCTGCACCTGAGGAGGAGGCGCTGATTTACAGCGTTCTTGCCAAGGTGTCTGCAGTGGCCAAGGAGAACAAGAGCATTCAGGGGCCAGTCCTCAAGGCACTGATGACTCACCCTGGCAACATTGCATTTGACAAAACCACCGGTGGAAACGTGGTGCTACAGCTGGTGAGCTTCTCCAGCGCTGAGGCCGTGCGTGAGGTGGGCACCCTGTATAGACGTGCTGTGCTTGGACAGCCAGACGGTGGCCAGGCAAGAACTGCTACTGAGAGGGTTTACGCTGCCCACCAGCTTGCCAAGCTTGTTGCTCACCCGGCCCTCAGTGAAGCCAATTGTCAATCTTGGCGTGTGGAGACAATGAACTTCCTGTTGGCAGCCTCACTGTTTGACATTCGCAAAGAGGTTGCCCCGTTTACCTCTACCCCAGTTCCCTTTGCGCGTGAATCCCGTTCTGAGATCAAGGAAGTTTTCTTCAAGGCTCTTGATCTGAAGACAAAGAATCTAGAGGGCATGGCTACCAGTCTAAGCCAGGTTGCACAGTTTGCTGACAAGCTCCTTGGCAAACATGAGCTTGTCAACCCAATGAAGGCGGACACCATGAAGGCCTGGAAACAGACTCTCAAAGATGCGAATGTGGCTGGCAACAGCAGCAAGAAGGAGGAAAAGGTCTTCCAACTGCTCTTCCTTCACATGGGTTTCCAACTATTCACAGACCCCACCATGGCATTGGAGACCCTCTCAGACCTGCGAGAGTGCCATTCCCGCTCCATGAAGAGCAGGCCCAAGTCCAAAAGGAAAAGTGCTGGCAGTGATGATGAGCCTCTGTGGGTGGAGGTTGTTGTCGACCTTCTCCTCTCACTGCTGTCCCAGAACAAGCATGTCCTTCGGCAGCTTGTGAACTCTGTGTTCGCCATGATCACGCCTCACCTGACATCTGAGGCGCTAAGGACCATCATGGATGTGATTAAGCCAGTAGAAGAGGAAGATGAAAAGGAGGAGGGAAGTGATGATGAGTATGAGACAGAGGAAGAAATGGATGTGGAAGAGGAGGAGGAAAGTGAAAAGGAGGAAGAGGAGGAGGAAAGTGAAAATGAGGAAGAGGAAGAGGAGGACGAAGAGGAGGAGGCTGACAAAACCATGGACAATGAGTTTCTCTCCAAGGTTAAAGTCGCCCTTGGAAACCAGGATAACAGTGTCAATGAATATGAGAGTGACATTGATATGGATGATATCCCGGAGGAAGACATGAAGAAGATGGACGAGGCACTCGCACAGGTGTTCAAGACACTTTCAGGGAAGAAGAGCAGTGCGGAGAAGAAAAAGGAGGCCAAGGACGCACTTGCCCAAATGCACTTCAAGACCCGGGCGCTTGACATGATTGATGTGTACTTGGCGCACACGCCATTGCTGAGTCATGTGTTGCTGATTGTGGAGTTTGTGCTGGGCACACTACAGGCAGTGAATGGCAAAAAGGAGCTTGTGCCGCTGCAGGACAGACTGAAGAGTACTCTGAAGAAGGTGACAAATCTGCGAAAGCCCACAGCAATCCGGACTGAGGGTGATGCCGAGTTCTCTGAAGATTTGCTTGTGGAGCTGCTGCAAACCCTTGTGGATCTTGCCAATGCTGGGTCACCACTGATGAGTCTGCTATCTCAGCCACTTCCTCTGTTTGCTCAGACCTGCACTCTGCTGCTCAAGTTTGGCCAGCAGGTCAGCGGCAAGAACCTCATCAACAAAGTCCACCAGGTGTATGATCAGGCACTTGATGACTTCTTCAACAAGACGCACTGCATGTTGCCTCTGCACTTCTTCCAACAGCCAATGCAGAGTAACTGGCAGGGGTCGTGGCTGCTCGCGCCCAAGCTGGTTTCCAACGGGTTCAACCCCAAGACAAGGCAGTTCCGTCGCACACATGCTCTTGCCCTCATAGGTGCGCTGTTCCACAACTCAAACCTGCAACAGGCTGCTCCAGCAGACATCCGTGACAAGATCACCAAGGACCTTGAGGACAATTTTGTCAGTGAGCTGGACCGTTACGACGGTAATGGCAACATCAAACCCCGCTTCCTCTGTGAGTTGTTTAACATCATGCATGGGCTGCACATCTCCAAGGCAAACGTGAACTGGGACCGGGTGTCCACCGCACTAGAGGCATTCCGGGAGAAGGTGCCCAAGAACAGACATTTCCAGGATGTGAAGAAGGCATTTAACAAAATCAGTGCACTGCTCAAGATCAAGGTTGTGACTGGATCAGAGAAGAAGAAGAGGAATAAAAGTGTTACCTCAAATGGGGGTGAGCCGCCGGCAAAGGCCAAGCCCAGGCAGAATGATTTCTTCAATGGAATGGAGGAGGACAAGGGTGACAACAAGGAGGGCAAGTCCAAGAAGAAGCGGAAGAGCAAGAAGGGCAAGGGTACCAAGGAGGGGCTCAAGGAGCGCAAGCAGCAGAAGCAGTTTGCCATTCAGGGGCAGTTTGAGGGAATGGAGATGCCTTCCTTCAGCGGGCTCACACTGTCAAGCAACATGAACTTTGAGAAAGCTGGCAGGAGTGCTGGGACTGGGGCAAATGCGGATCCTGCTGCTGATATTGCCCCTGTGCCTGCCAAGCTGAGTAAGAAGAAGGAAAAGAAGTTGAAGAAGAAACAGGCTGCGGCAAAGGAGAACAAGGGCAACATGGCAAAGGCTTCCCCCACGGCTGCGGCAAAGAAAGGAATGGGGAAGAAGGAGAAGAAGGCCGTTGTCTAATAGAGAATTTGTTATACAATTATGAAAGGAGTTCTATATTACAGCTCAAGAATTCGTTAAATTATGAGGTTGATTTAAAATAAATATTAAACCCAAAACTTATGTTTTCTAGATATCATATATTTTTTATGAAAAAAATGATACGTAAGATTTGAATTAGGGGGAAAAAGTTTATTCTTGCGTAATTCAATAAAAAAACTAGAATGCTTTAATTGGCGATTAAAAATTAGGTGGGGCTGCTTTTTATGAATGTGATTAGGTAGCCTTTCAATAGGTGTACAAGTCACTTATGTATTTTGCTTGCGTACATTACTAACGCAAGGATGTTTGAATTTAATTTTCTTTCATCCCGGGCTACTAACGTTAGTCAAGAGCTGTACAATCTATCATCCGTTACTAGCTTATTCAATGCATTTTGCATCAATATTTGCTTATGCATGATTTTCTCCTCCTATCCGTTGATATGTTCAATATTTGTCCTCAACGTCATCGAAAAATTCTAATGCTTAGATCATGTCCGTACACTATAACACTTCAGTCTTCAGCATGGACATACGTGATTGGCCAGATTCATCTTTCCCCGGCATAGCAACTGTCCTGCTGTCGTATAAATTGAACGATAACAGCCGCTAGCTACACTTGATCAGTTCATCAACATGGTGAAGGGACGCCGCTACGTGCTCAAGCAGCACTTCCAGGGTCTGCCCAAGGCATCCGACTTTGACCTCGTCGAGGAGGATCTCGGCGGCGTCCAGGATGGCGAGATCTTCTTTGAAACCGAGTTCATCTCCGTGGATCCGTACCAACGTCCCTACACCGCCCGGCACAAGACACCCATGACCATGATGGGTTCCGTGGTGGGCGTGGTCAAGGAGAGCAAGGACAAGGACTTCCCGGTCGGGTGCAGGATTGTCGCCTATGCTGGCTGGGTGGAGGCGGGGAAGCTCAACCCCAAGCAGATGCTGAGGATGACCGGAACGGGCCTGCCCGGCATTGCCCGTGCTCCGGATATTGGCTCTCTGTCCCCGTCTCTGCTCCTTGGGGCATGTGGTATGCCTGGGAACACTGCCTACTTCGGATTCCTGGAGCTGTGTCAGCCCAAGGCGGGCGAGACTGTTGTTGTCAATGGTGCTGCAGGGGCTGTTGGAAGTCTGGTCGGACAGATTGCCAAGGTCAAGGGTTGCAAGGTCATCGGGTACGCTGGTTCTGATGATAAGGTTCAGTTCCTAAAGGACATTGGATTTGATCATGCCTTCAACTACAAAAAGGTACAACTTGTCCTTTCCTAACAAAATTGTTAGTAATACTATTATTAATTATTTTTAGATTACTACTGCCGAGAGTCTCAAGCAAGCTGCTCCTAATGGTGTTGACTGCTTCTTCGACAATGTGGGCGGCCCCGACTCTTCCGTTGTGCTGAGCCACATGAACCTCTTCGGTCGGACCTCAGTCTGTGGAGCCATCTCCACCTACAATGACAAGACGCCAACAATGGCGCCGGCCGTGCAGGGATCACTTGTATTCAAAGTAAGCCAAATATAGAATTTAACACCATATGCATCACTTAAGATGTTTTGTAGTTGTTGATGATGTAGTGAAGGATGCTGTTTAACATATAATTATGACAAAATCAGGTATTGAAGTAACGAGTTACAAGTAACGGCGTTACTGTAACGAGTTACATTTTTGGAGTAACGTGGAGTAACAAGTTACATTTTTGAAAAAGTAACTGTAACGGGAACTGTAACGGCCAACATTTTAATCAGTTACAAGTTACTTTTCCAAAAAATTTCTTTGTGCTACATATATATGTACATGGTTTTTCTGCCAACTCTGCACTACTAGTACTCTTAGCCATAAGAAGTACCCTTTAGGCCTGTACTATACTACAATACACTTATACCTGGCCATATTTATTTAGTAAAAAGTAACGGATTTTGTAACTGGAACTGTACCTAGTTACATTTTCTGGGAATGTAACGAAAAAGTAACTAGTTACAAAAATTTGGAAAGTAACGGGAACTGTAACAGTTACTTTAAAAAAAGTAACTTGTCAATACCTGGACAAAATTTGCTCTTATTTATTTCTAGCAATTGAAGATGGAAGGCTTCCTGGTGGGCCGCTGGGTCTCCCGTTGGAACGAGGGCATCACCCAGATGGCCAAGTGGATCTCCGGCGGCCAGGTCAAGACCAAGGAGACGGTCGTGACCGGATTCGAAAACACTCCCAAGGCATTCATCGGTCTCTTCACGGGAGACAACACCGGGAAGATGATTGTCAAAGTCAAATAAAACCATTCCGTACGATTCTCTTTACATTTCCCGAAATTGATATGCATTACTTCCACTCTCCAAACCCCATCTCGTGCTCTATATCATTTTTTGCTCCCGAGGAGAAATTTTTCTGATAGTCAAATCCCATTTGGACTCTGTCATAAAGTTTTATACGTCGTCTTGTATTGCTTTGCATAGAGATGTCGTCTTGTGTGCCAGAGCTGGGATGATTTGTGCTCTCTCTCATCGACGTCCGTATGCTGCTGCTGCTCTCTTTTTGTATATAATATGAATATGCGATGCGCATATATCACCATATACACACACGGCTCTCTCTCGAAGATATAAAAGGGGACAATGCGCCAAAAACGCACTTTTATGATTTGAAAGCGACAGTACAAAGTCTGTTTTAAACCCCCCAGTTTGAAATGAAGGCAATAATGGGGTTTCTGGCCTCAATAAAGGAGTAACTAACGGAATCTCCCTTGGTGCAGCTTCTGGCTTCCTTTTTATCGCCGCCGTTGTTTGTTCCAAACGTCGATTCGACTTTTCCTTCCCAAGGGAATAACAAAACTCCGGGCTGGACGTGGCCAAGAAATTGCCAATACTCGGACGACGGAGAAAAAGTTTTTGTTTGACACGGGGGTCACATTTATGACCGCAAACTGACGGTAAAAGCAGGCATTGGGACGTTACAAACACTTTATTAAGACCACTGCCATATAACATGTAATCCCTCGCAATGCTCAGCCAACAAACTTTGGCATCTATGGGAGGCTTTTTTTGGGGTCGTTTCCACGTGTCAACGTTGAGCAAGCTGTCAATCTATAGACGTTGTATCCCCAAAAGGGTATTAGCGGTCAACGACAAACTTTTAACTTTCTTCACTTTGTCGTTTCGACTTTTTATGGCCGTTCTTGTTGTACACGTATAAAAGTTGGGTGATGGAGGAAGAAACAAAATCCCCCTGGAGACGAAAGAATTAGAATCGTTTTCAAGAAAAATGCTGCTGGATTCGATGCTGAACAGGGATGACATTGATTTATTAAAATTTAAAATTGATTACCGGTGTTTATATTAACGATAAATTAAGCACGTTTCCTATTAATATTCAAAAATGTCAACCCTCGCTTATTTAGTTTATTCTCCCCGTGCCAATTCCGTGTAAGCAGTCATGCCTAAAGGCGGAAATAAGAACAAAGATTTGTTCCATTTTTATTCTTCCCTTTCTTACCCCGGAGATTCCCATTTTTCCTTCTTCTTCTTCTTCCCCGTGATTTATCTCTCCAAGAATTGGTTCAGCTAATTCTCTTTCTTCTTCCTCTTCTTCTTCCTTGGAGGTGTATTAAAAGTCCTCCAGAAGGAAGAAGAAGAAGAAGAGCTATTGCTGTTAAATCTTGCATACCAATGAGTTCTTCGCGCTATGTAAAAAGTAGTGTGATCTCAAAAAGAAAGCATGGTTAAGTATTATATGCATTAAGTGATGCAGAAACGACCTTTTATGACTGTCTCTCCTGTCTCTCCTCCCATGGGAAGTTGATCGTCCGTCACTCGGTCGGGAGTAGTTTCCGGAACCGTCCTAGTCCATCATCAGGAGTTAATGAGCGGTACTTGTCCTCAGGGCGCGCAGAATATTCATGATACACACAAACGTCTTTGTTCTGTTTAAATCAGCAAAGATTCATTAGCTCAAGTGTTGTGTATTTTCTATATTATAAATCTTGCTGTCTTTTTAGACAATAAGCCGGATGAGAAGGAATTAATATGCAAGAAACTCATTTTGAGCAAGTGCTTTATTTTATCTTATTGAAATTCACAAAAGCTACAAATGTGTCATTTTTTGTTCTTCTTCTTTTCGCGCCTTGTCGGCTTTTGTCATAATCTGCATTGCTCCAATTTTAGGGTTATATGTCAACCAACTTAGTCCAACTATATATGAGTTATTCATTTAATTTAACTTATAAACAGGAAAATGGAATTAATCTCCACATTTCCAATTCAATATTGTCTAAAACTTATTCGTCAGTTATTCAATAAAATACTCTTATTAACCACTGTGCTTTCTATTTTTTTTCCTCTCTGTGCTCTGTGTAGACAACGCGATCAATTCAAATTTCTCCAACTCCATTTTTTGCCCCTCTGCAGATGTAACATTGTCTTTTTAAATTATTAATTTCTCTGTCGCCCACACGCGCCAGTGAGCAGAAGCAACACTTTTTGGCGGGAAAATTCAAACCCTTTTTGCAGCGTCTTTAATTTAAATGTTGTTGACAGATATCATTTTTTGCCTTCTTCTTCTGATGAGAATGACAGAAGCACAAGCAAACAAACATATCATTAGCAATTTTTGTCGTCTCATTTTAACTTTTAGACAAAATATTGCCTATTTTTCGCGTTCCTTTGACAGATTGTCATATCAAAGAAAAACTGTTTTATGCTTCTGTCAGATGCCGCAAAACTCTGTATTCATCACTCTGTCATCCCAATAATTATCCCAAAAACATGAGAAATGGTCGTTACTATTAATAATATTCCAAAATACCATGTTGTCCAGATGTTGGCCAGACATTCAAATTGGCCTCGTTTTCACGCCACGTTTTTCATCTTCAATCTTTTCCTTGAGACGGATTTCCCATAACATCATAATGCTCCGCCGGCATCATTAATCTAAAGGGACTTCCAAAGCACTGAATATTATGACTCAAAAAGCTTCTTAATATTACGATCATGTCTTGTCTTCACAGTGGGTCCAATTGTATCCGATATGACACCACTGTGATCCTCTTACTTTCCATCCATTTTCGGAAAAAGGGGGATCACAGCGACAGAATCGCATTTTTCAAACTGCGCCTTCGTCGCTCTCTGAATGTCGGTCATTTGTCAGTATCAGTCGCTTTTTAGCCTCTTTTCACAAATCCAAACATATCTTTGAGATCCGAAACGTGGCATTGGCTGCACTTTAAAAGCATATTTTATGCGTAATAAACCCTCTGTTTTGCACCGAAAACATCCCCGCAGTTCACATCTTCTTCTTCATCTTATATATTCAAAGCTCCATCAACAGATCAAATTTTCACTCGCACGATTTCAATCTGGGAGATGGATTTTCCTTTTTTTTCTTCTTCTTAGATTCCTCTTTTATTTCGCGAAAATGGGGCACGCACACAAAAAGGTACATCATCATATGCGAGCACTTAAAAAGTCAAAGAATGATTATTTCAAATATCTTTTGTGAGAAGAAGAAGCTCCCTCCACAAATTTTGATAGACGTTCAAATTGCAAGGCTCTCAAATACGACGATGCAGAAAAGAGGCTTCTTTTCAATCCTATATATGTATATTATTAGATGATGTCTTTTCTATTCAATCAGAATTTTTCTTCCTCCTCCTTTTCTCCACTCAAAAGTGAGTGATGCAAAAGGTTCCTTTTTGAATGACAAAGAGAGGATCACGTTGAAGGGTTTAAGAACCAGGGCTGCCACTTTGAATAAAACGTAGCCCTTCTTATGGAGGGTATAATGAGTTTAAGAACTGCAAAGTGGCATCCCTGGATTAAAGATTGAAAAGTGCATCACACAGGTTCTTGAAAGATGGCACGTTAGAACTTTGAATATACACAAACCTCAATAGCTACGATGACGGAAAAATGTGTATTTCCTACTTCTCAAAACTCAAGGATGACAAAATGAAGAAAGTCAGATGACGTGCAATAATAAAACTCAAAGACGTTTAAAGAACTCTTTCGATACTTGAGAAAAAAAACTTTTCCCTGCTGCAAAATCTTCTAAATGGATATCTTTTTAAACACTGCTTAAAGAGAGGTTTATAGGCTGTAATCAGGTGGCATAGATGTTGCGTCTTCAGACCCATATGTCCGCCTATGGTTGTTCGGAAAGGGAATTACAAGAGGGGAGCAAATTGATCGTGGCAAAAAACGGGTTAATTTCTGCTCTCCGTTTGATGGATCGAAGGCGAAAAAGGAAAGTTTATATGAGGAGGAGAAAGAAACTCTATGATTATTATCACATGAAATAAACGTTTAAACGCGCACTACCTTCGTATATAAAGTTCAAGATTTAATATCGTCATGCGCAGGAAAGGGATGCCGGGGATTTTGTGCGATTCCGCTAATTAAAATTGTCGTCCCTTAAACGTCCCATGCAGAGATTTAAATATTAAAGCTAATTTTCTCCTTCGTCTTTAAATCTGATATCGTAAAAACATGCACTAATTTCGTTGAATATTTAAAATCGGACTCTCTTTTTGGCAAATCATGAAGAGGAAAAAGTGCAATTCTTTGGCATTAGTAAAGTTTACCATTTAAAATACAGCTTTTTAATGTCCCATTTATGCATTAAAATCAAATTAACGCCTTAAATATTGCTAAACGTGTAATGTCACTAATTATTTTCCTTTGCAAAATATCTTTATTGGCCTTTGATGGCAGGAGAGAGAGGGGAAAATTAAAATTGCATTTTGTGCTAAAAAGGTCATTTTGCATGAAACAATTTCCCCTCCTTAAACAAAAATGGTAAAATGAGGACGCTGTAAATATGTTTAAAATACAGTTGACCAAATATATACGTATTAGTATGCTTCGTGTACCATTTTAAATATTTATATGCCATCCCTGAGGTGTAAAATACCATTGACTAAATTAAATACAAATGCTCGTATTATTACGTTTGACAATCTTTACATATGTAATGTTTGAATCTTCAAAGCATTTTACTGACACCTAAGCATAGTTTCTCCACACCAAACCAAAACATTAAACTTACAATCCTTTGTTTGGAACCCTTCCCGTTTTTTACATTTTTAGATGCAATTAGCCACATTGACGTGAGGTTTCTTTTACCATTTCCCCTCTTCAGATAGAAATATCCAATGGGCCAAGAAAAGGAATTAAAAGAGGGAAAACTGGCGGACGTGCCAATGGCGGAAGAATTTTTCTCGATATGAACCAAAGCTATGAAGAAATCTTCTTCTGCACAGAATGGAGGAAAATGGCTCATTATGAATTTGGCAGGCACGTAGCTCAGACCACGGAAGAAGAAGAAGAAAGATAAGGAATCCAGAAAAATCGTTATTTTTGTTCTCTGTACGAATGAACGACTGAATTTCAAACTTTTGCACAGAGAGTCAAGACGTGATTCCATTTTTCGAAAGATTTCACTTTTTCTACCTTTAAAACTACGCATTATCTGCTCAGAAATACAAACATTCTACAGACTATGCATTTAAAATACATCGGCAAAAAAACAAAGATGTTTGAAATGATACATTCTTCCAATAGATTGCATATCGTGAGAACCCAAAATGACCGTTTTTATCCCTTTCTATGATCGATTTCCGCTCTTACATCGTGTGTTTAATAGCTCTGTCACAGATGAAATTGATAACCTTCTTCTTCTCGTATTCCATCCATTCTGCTCGATCGAATCGAGGCCTCGGAGGAAAAAGAGATAAAAAAAACTCGCTCCTTCGGGTATCACCTCATGCATCAAACGAGACAGATTAGTTTTATATATCTGGAGATGCTCGATCAAAATAGGGATGCCAGTATGTTCAACCCATTCCTTATGTAATATTGAGGAAATAGCATCCCTGACGATCAAAATAGGGATGAGAATATCTTCTTATGCCTTCCATTCATGTATTATTAATCAGAATACTAAAATGACCTTTCTTAGTATGTTTGATTAAAGTTAGTCTCCTTCATAAGACGACATTATTATCAAAGTGGCATCCCTGATTATCCTTTTTTGCCCCTGTATCGTGACGTCGTGAGATGAGAGTAAACCTGTAAAGTAGCCCTCAGCAGCCGTGTATTTGCTACATTCTAATGAGATGAAAAAGAAGAGAATAAGACGATGCTTTTAATCTACTTTATGACTTCTGAGAATAGAAACTTGCGATGTTTTCACTTGATGGTGGCATTAACAGATCTTAAGGCGTGCTTATTTCACTGGCAACCCTGAATTCACTAAGGATGTGAATGGTACAAATTATATCTTATCATGTCCTGCTTAAAGAAAATAATTCCCTTGAGACAAATCCTTGAGTATCATTCTAATTAAATACATATTTTAATCATGCCAGGCCAAGCTGACAAGAACTGACATTTTGTGAAATCCCAACCAATTTTCCTCCGTCCGTAACTTCTGTTTGTTTTTATCCTCAAATCTTCTTCTTTCTTCTTTCTTGGGGTCCCCATTCATTGCTGATGACATGCGCTCATTATATTTTATCTCGTTTCATTTTTTCCTTCTTTGCCTTTCTCCGTCCCTCCCAAAGAGAGAGAGACGAGAGAGGAAAAAGTAGAAAACGAGAATAAGCCGCCACACAGAATTTGAAATGAGCAAAGACAAGAAGAAGGATTTAAACTCGGAGTTATAGAAGAGATACAGAATAACAACAACATACAAGGCAAATATATGGTTATGGATGTGACAATGGGTGCAAAACAAAACCTTTGTCAAAGAGCTGGCTCATCTTGTAGTTTGCCTTACCTACCTTAAACAAAAGCTTATTTACAGTCAAATTATACCATTCTTACACTAATTGTTTGACATATTAGCGCTCATTTCCGTTCTGACAGCTACAATGGCCCTGCCGGTCTCTGCTCCTCTTATGTCCTGGCATGTGCCATCCCAATTACGGAAATAATTCTTCTCTTGGCATGCATGCGCCAAATGAGCCAAGGGATTATTTGGACTATTCTACAACACAGTTTGTTCTGACTGATTATTAATGCGCCTTTTGTTTTTCTTCTCTAAATGAGCGGACATTTATTCTGAAATATGGCCTGCCTTCCACTCCCATTTTCAAGAAAGCTCCCTTGAAAGAGACGTCCACACACAAATCAAAACATTTTTCAGCCGCATTAGCAAAAGTTTGCTCCTTTTGTGCGCGACATCTAAATTCATTGAAAGCTTTTGAACATTAAGCAAGCAAATTTATTTAGACGGGGGAGGAGGAGTTGCCCCTAAGCAGATCATCAAGCTTCACTTTTTAAGGCTTTTAGCATCATCATCATCATCATCTTTGCCGTTTTTCCCCCGACGGCGAAACGGATTTAAAACTTTTCTTCATTTCGTCGTCGTCGTCGTGTGGCCTCTAGCGGCGCGACAACTTTAGAAGAGTATCAGCATGAATTAATGCCAAAGATTATGAAAAAGCGGCGACCACGGTGGTGGAGCACTGTGGTTCCATGCCCTAAATTTTCAAATAGAACACCGTTAATGCATTATATCTGGTCTCTTCTCCCCAGGGCTTCTTGTTTTTCTTCTTCTTGGAGCTTTTACTCACTCACTCATCAGCAACCATTAATAATAACGAGGACGGAAACAAACTTTTTATTCCCTTCAGCTTTCACCGCAATAAGGGGATCAGCAGCAGCAGAAGCATTTTAGCGGCTGAAGGCATTAGCTCATTAAAATGTCCTCCAGCGCCTTTCTAAGCGATGAGGATGATTCAACCGCCGCGCCGCAGCCTTCGGCAAAAATACTCAAATTTAAAGCGCGGTTTTTCCTCCACCCGAGATGCTCATTAGCGGCTTTCTCGTTGATGACGCCAGAATGGAGAAGAAGACAATACGGAGACGAAGGAGGTCTTTTAATCATACTTTTTTCATTAACCCCGAGGCGAAATCGCAACTAGAGTTTTATTTAAAGAAGGCTTTCACAAAAGTTCCTTAAAAACTTGAAAACGGAATGCATAAAGAAACGACGACGACGACGAGGAGAAGGACTCTGGGGATTGAGCGGCAAAGTCAGATAAACCGATGCCGAAAAAAGGAAATCCCCTCCAGTGCTTTTTCTTCCTCTTCTTCCATCTTGAGCTGAGTATAAAAATCCTTTGAAGAGGGAAAATTTTAATTAGGGGCTTCACCGGCGACGACTCATTGATTACTTGCGCAGAGATGGATTCATTTCAAACAGGGATGACGAATATTACTCGATTCTGTCAATAAAGTGTTCAATATTCAAACTGGCATCCCTGAATAAATGGCTCAATAATTGTCAATATTTGTCTATATAATGCAGAAAGTGTCATCCCTGAAACGGTTCATCTCCCTGAAGGCATTTTCCCCCGTCGTCGTTTTAAGGCTTTCATCATCATCTGAAAAATTCTGAATATTGGTTCAAGTGCTGCAAAAGGAAGAAGGAGGATATATATTTCCTTTGCTGTCATTGGTTCTCCTCTCTCTCTCTCTCTCTCTCTCTCTCTCTCTCTCTCTTGGCCGCGCGCGCCAGACTGGGAATATGTTTTGTGGT
>LR139826.1:0-23587 GCA_900659605.1 Tisbe holothuriae
GTTTTCGATCTCTTTTAGTTCGGGAAAACACGACCGGAAATCGTGGTACGTGTTTACCCCGAGGTTGCGTGACCGGACGTTCGACTGTCACAATCATTGGCTGGGTTACAGAGATTTTTTTTGGTTTTTTTATATATTTAAAAAGGGAAAGTTCTAATCTGCTTGAACTAAAGGAATATAATTTTTCGACTGCTTTAAATAAAAATAGTGATAAAAAGCTCTGCATTTTTTATTTACAAATGTCCACTGTTGAAGCTCTTGACTGAAAGTACTTTACATTGACCGATTTTAGAAATTAAAAAAACTTTTTCTAATACTTTTTGGGTTAGCAAATTCATTGAAATGGGTTTCAATGTATTTGAAGCACGTTTTAAACATGAAAAGGACACAATATGAAGGAACAGTCCAATTTGGGTGTTGAAAGGGTCATTTGGAGGCCTAAAATATTTACAAAATGCCAAATTGGCCACCAAATTGTAAAATTTGTCAAAACATAGTCTAAGAAGATAAAATTGATGAAAAAAGTAAATGCAAGTTACCGAAACATTCAATTTACAATTCAATTTTGGGCAAAGTTCACATAAACGCTAAAATAATTTTTGCCCCTAGGTCTGGGATTTCAAATTTTGCATTTCCTGAAAGCCGTTGAATTTCCGGTCAGTTTAGTACCATTGAGAAGGCTGACATTTGCAAAAAGCCAATACCCGTATTCAGCTACACTGTGAAATAATGATTGATATATGAGACGGACGAGGGCTGACAAAGGCAATGGCGACTCGCTGCCTTTAATTACAAATGTAATAAAGGCCGCTCATGGCGACCGGTCTCGCACCACAGACTTGGAGAACAAAATAATGTTCTCCAAGTCTGTGTCTCGCACGCTCTTGAGCGGCCTGCAGTACTCGGAGGATCATGGTGGGACGTTGTTGTGTGATCTTAAATGTAATGTACATTATGCGATGTATTCAAAGAAAGAGCGTTATAAAATGATTGATATATACAGTATTTATTGATAAGAAATTTTATAATAATAAAAAATATATGTTTAATTATCATTTTTATGCAATTATTAATTAAAAATTGCTACAAATAAGTAATTTTTGAGAATTTAGTACTGTATACAGGGTGACCCACATTTATTAGAACACTTAAAATTGCTAATAGCTCAGAGAGTATTGATCACCCAATTTTTTTTATTATCGACAAAGTAAAAAATAAATCGACTAATTTTGCATATAATTTGTAACTTTGTCTGCCACGAAACGGTCATGCATGGCCACCCATGACTGCCCCTTGACATCAATCTAACATGATCGTTGATGGAGATACCTTAGCTTGGACTTCAGAGCATTGGGTAGATCCACATTTTGATACTAGGTTAAACAAATTTTATGGATGCTCAACGATTTCATTGGCATCATTTTGGACTTTTGGTGTATTGAAAGTTTTTCTAGTAAAAACTAGGCCCAAAAATTACTTTAGTTAGTGACACCACAGAAATGGCCAAAGAGCAGCCGCAAATAGGGGCTAGGTCTACTAATACTGCTTCATGCATTTTGGGATATCCTTATCAAAGAGCCCTGCAAAAAAATTATTAAGCCAGCTACATTACTATAAGTTTGAATTTTGCCATTTTATGAAGCAAATCAGGTCCAACCGAAAGCTTAGCAAGTTTCTGGACCTCTTGGCATTGGTCCCCATCCTGAGCCTGCTGTTCAAGTTAAGGAGCTGTCACTCTTTGAGGAGGTTTATCAATTCATCACTCCTCCTGCTGTGCAATTTGGACCTCCTAACTCATCTCACTATGGGCTCAGGGGCCATCTGGTTCATGGACCGATACCTGGGATTAAGGCTGTGATTGGTCTGCCAAAGTGCCAGTAGACATAAGACAAGGTATCGAAAAACAAAAGAATCAGGACAATTTTCATTATGTATGAGCCATCTTTAAAAAAAAGTAAAATATATTGTACCAGAGCCTCAAGAGAGTGTCAAAGTCAGTGTCCCAATACATATGGGTCACTCTGTTCACAGTAGAGACATGCAGGTACCAGACCGGGACCCAAAACTCGGCTCCAGCTTCCACCCGGGCCTTCCTGCGTATAATTACATTATAGGCAGCTAATTTTAAACGCCCCGGGTCCGGTCAAGCTACATAGACATAGAAATAACAGTTACTACTACCGTCTATGCCAGTATATTGCTCTGAAGATGTAACATATACTGGTACATGAGTTGTGCCAGAGGTATTTATCTGTGGCAGGCAATCCCTTGGTATGCACATATTAGTTGTAGCTTTCTCTGCTTTATGTAGTAAAATAGACCGGACCGCGGATCCCGGCTGGATCCTGAACAGGACAGACCAAGGACTTGGACAGACCCATACTCCCCCGATGTTTGGATAGAATAGGAGAAGAGAATGAGCGGTAAAAGATAAAATATCTTAATATCTTTTTATTCCACTTTTCCTTTTAAAACATGAAGTATGGAGATCGAGATGATGATACTTCTTAATGATGTTATGATGTTCTTTTGACTTTCGTGTTATATCGTCGTATTAAACTGATTGAGTGAGTCGTAGCAATATTCATTTCGAATACCACATGATTTTGCGGTTTCATGCATGCAAATTTTGACGTCAGTTTTGCGGTCGACGTCGTGGAGAGAATTCCGACATTCTTAAGAGATCTACCGCGGATAGCTGTTTATGCAGATTGGTAATGAAGTGTGCTTACCGTTGTGCGCACGCAAGGGCTACAATTCTAAAGGAAGACAAGTTGGTTAGACACAATGAAGAATGTTTTACTGATATTGAAAGTCCTCGTGTAATGTTCACTGTGGCTGTAACCTTAATCCATTTTGCCGAGTAAACTGAAGCATTATCTTCAGGAATGACTCGTTAGAACGAACCGTTCGCCTGCACCTTCTAAGTCCATCGTCGTTATCAATGCATTCAAATTTGGGCTAAATCTTTGTTCGTGATTATGCAATATTTCGGTTTTGGGCTTAAGAAGGAATTCTGACACCGATAATGGAAGATAAAAGAAAGTGTCGAGTCACTACCTAGAAATCATCAAAATATTCTTCTTATCACAAAGACTCAACGTAAAATTGTGCTGCAGATTACCTACAATTGGGGGAATAGGAAAGAAAAATTGAGGCAAAATCATATTCTTATTTTTCTGTGATTGGATGCAGATAGCTCAATAGGATATTTAGACTACCAAAAAATAAGATTCTTCTGACCTCGGCGAAGTTCGTCAAACAATTTCCTTTCTGAGCATATGTACCACTAGGAATTTGTATAACAACAACCTTACATTTCTATGCATTTAAACATTAAATTAAATCCATCTCGAGAGGCGATTAATCAGCAGCGGCTCAGTAGAAATCCATTTTTTCATTACTTTGAATCTGCTTTTGATATTTGTAAAGGAATTTTGATGACTTCTGATCCATTGCTTCCATATTCAATTTCTCATCTGAGATCGAAAACATCATCAGGCAGGAAAATGTGTACAAAACAGGACGAAAAGAAGAATTTAACCTACGATGCAATGCTATGTCATATCGGAGAGACATGTCTAGCCAGCCCATTGGCTAGACAATGATGTTGTTTCTGGTTTACTTGTTCTGAAAGGGGGAAGTAACAATCTTTACCACACAAGTACTTTGCTCCCTCGAAACTGACCGTTTCTTCTTTTTTTCCCTCCGGCCGCGAATTTTTATCACTAAACCCACAAATGTGTGACTTCTCCAGATTGTTTCTTTCGCACCTGTGCAGCTTTGCTACGTTGGCTGGGTGGCCTTGCCGCCAACGGCGTCTCGACTCTCCAACGCCGGTTTGACAGAGCACATGCAGCAGGGCCCAAAGAGAAATACAATTTACCTGAAATAACCTCTTTAAGTGATGTTGTTCATAAAGTAGCGCGCGAGAGAGATATCAGCCTTAAGTCGTCGTCATTTGTATAGGTCTGAGAGTCACTGGCTTTTCAGCCTGCAAACTGCGGCCGGGCGATTATCCAGCTACAAAAATATGACTCAAAGAGAGCGAGAGAGAAAATCAGCTAAATTCATTCTAATTTCCTTTTACTGCTGCTGCTGCTGCGGGTGGTGGTGCCCGATCATCGCTGAGTTCAACATGTGGTGCGCTGGCTGGCCCAAGACACAGTTGTAGTTTAGTGGAATTGTTCGCCTACCCGCCATTAGAGCGCCGCAAAGGAGAAGAAGAAGTAGAAGAAGTAAAGAGGAAAAATTGGATATTCAGCAATGAAAACGATAGATGAGGGCAGGGGAAATAAGAAAGGCTACAGGTCTCCAGTTGCCGAAAAGCAGTTGCCGAGTGCGGACGTACGTGTCTGAGATACGCGCGCAAAAGAAAGACATCGTCTGCCGAATGGGTGCACGTGACTGTAAACTTTGAACTGATACAACTAATAGCCCTAGCAGCTGTGATTGGATTATTCAATGTTGCTTGAACGGGCGCCGGTGGAGGAGGACTCTTCGTCGTTGCTCTCGGCAGACTTTAGGATGAACACAGCAGCGGCTGCGGCGGCCGCGGCAGCTGAGTCCCACCGGAGAATGGCCGCAGCGGCCGAAGACCACAACGGGAACCAGGACGAGAAGCAGTCTGCAAACGCGGCGGCTGCCACAGCGGCAATGCTTCAGGGGATGGCCCCCAACCTGCCCTTCCACCCCTCTCTCTTTGCCTCCCTCGGCCCAGCTGCAGCGGCTGCGGCGTTGAATTTCTCCCAGCAGCACCAACTCCAGCAACAGCAGCAGCAGCAGCAGCAGCAGCAGCAGCAGCAGCAGCAGCAGCAGAAAGATGACTTGGAGGAGGAGAAGCTTGAGCAGAAGGTCGCAGAGGAGTGTCTCGAGGAGAGCAGCAGCACAGCTGACGAAGTCAACCAGATCAGCAGAGACGAACAGGTTACACCTGGAGCAGGCGGAGACCCAGCCACCCATGACGCCAAGACTGAGCCCAAGACCAAAGAAACCTTCTCGTCCCCGTCATCACCCTCTTCCCCTCGATCATCCGAGGAAAGGAAACCCGCTGACAATAACGGTAAGTCCGAGATCCCGCTCAATCTACATAGCCAACGACCGACCCTGTCACTTCAAGAACGTATTCGATATGCAGCTCGCTCTCTTGTCATCTTCGTCCCCTGGCTTCGTGCTCTCGCCCGATTTCGTGGCGGATGAAACGGGGGCAAATTAACCATTTCTCATGCTTTTCAACAATAGAGAAATCCAAGAAGAGGGAAGGAGAAAAGAAGTTTCGAGGAAGAAAAGTGGTAAGGCGTCAAATTTCCTTGATCGCATCAACCTCCATGTACATCTCAAATAAGGAATTATAGTCGAATTCTTCTTCCAACCCTCATTTTGCAGTGATCCCCTATGTCCGTGTTTGTGTGCACTCGTATGCACAGCAGAAGTTATGTATCTGGCTCAACTTGGTTTTGCTCTGACCACAATACAAGCAGCTCTTGTCTGTAGTAATCTTTTGATCGTTTCCTGCCTGCACTGCTAGCGGTTCATTCAGCGACGACGACGACTACCCTGCAATCAAACTGATGATGGTAGTCGAGGATGGAGCAGCGTTGGCGGCAGATATAGTCGAATATTATAATATTCCTTTTGTTTATGCTGCAAAATTGCACTCGACTTGATCTCCCTTTTCCTCTCTTCTCTCATCCTTGAAGGTGTAATGACAGACCGCTTGAGCAAAACAAGCTGGGACAGTTTCTCTCTCTTCTCTGTAATTTATTCAGTGGATAAGCAAGTTGTTAAATTTATCCTGGAGATGGCATGCGCATATTCATTACAAATTATGACTATAATCGATAACATTGAAGACGAAGAGGAAGAAGAAAAATAAGCAATCTGATACCTGTTTTGATAAAAGCTATACGTCCACTCTACATATACATATATAGCATAATGATGGTGCTAATAGAGAATCGGCTATCATCATCATCATCATCATCATGTGTGACGATGCTTGAGTCCACCCGGTGCAAAGACGGCTTTATGTGTGTTTCTCCTTCTTCTCTTGTCGCCGCCGTAGACAGCTCGTACAGAGTAGCATAGCATTTTGTCACTGAGTAAAAATTGTTCGGCATTGTTCTCACCGACGACGATGCTGAAGCAATACGTTGGTCCATTAACGCCAGAGACGTGTCTGCCTGGCCTGGGCAGGCTGATGTTTAGTCCGCAGCAAAGAGAGAGGGAGAGCCACTCAAAAGTCATCAACTTGATTTCCTTAAATTACCATTTATTACGGAGTCAAATCAGAAGGTATATTAATGATGTTTTGGCTGTCTGTTCGTTCTGCTTTGGCGACGATCAAGATGCTGCTTCTAATGCTGCTTGCCTGTCTGTCCGCCGAGTCGACGTTCATAACACTGCAATGGCAAGCCCAGCAAACGCCTTATTCTCCTTCTTCATTAGAATTTTGACTCTCTTATATCATTCATCATTATCGCTACAACACTCGACTGAAATCAAAAAGCAAATCTTGGACAGAATTTCATACAGATATAAAATAAGTGAGTAGAATTCCGCTGGCGCATTTAAAGATGACAGTCATATTTCCTTCTTCTCCTCCTCAAAACAATGGCCAATGATTCTATCATCTAGGTATGCTGATTCTTTTTGGGCACAACCGACTATCTGCTGTCGGGTCTCCCTGACTAGGAGGTCAACATTGCTATAAACTGCGATCCTAAAATAAACTTTTTATACTGCCATTTAGCCTTCCGTGCATCAATTTACAGTAGAATTTGCATACCCGGCCCAAAAATAGCTCGTAACTTTTTTGATGTTTTCCCTGCATTTTGCAGTGGTCGTCGTTGTATGTAAGCTTTGTCGTCCTTTTCCCATCTCCACTCGTCTCTATAATCCCAAGAAGAATTAAGAGGAGAAGTTGGAATCTCTTGCAACAGTAGTCGTCGTTCGTTCTATGCTTGGCCGGGTTCAGCATATTATATAGCCTCACGTAAACTTCATTAAAATATCTTAACGTGAAGCCAATCTTCTTCTTCTTCTTTTCGATCTGTTGATGGCGGCAGTAGCTTCTTCTGCTTCTTCTTCTTCTTCTCGGCTGGCTTCTGGCTTTATCATCGACATGCAGATACACGAATGAAGTGAGAAGTAATGGAAAGGAAAGTGACCGGTGAATATGCAAAGTCATTGTATATGTAAATCGTTGAAGTTTGTAATCGGAAATGTCAGCATTTAAACTGCAAAAGAGTGCAGTGTCCAAATGAATGCTGCTTAATAGTCAGAATATATCCTGACAATGCAAAACTCAAGTTAATTGGAGACTTGAAGTAATTCTTTTAAAAGTTGCCTTGCTGCCTTATTAGTCATATCATTCATTCTTCTGCTTAGCTAGCTTTAAATAAAAGCATTAGTAAAACAGCAAACAAAAGTTGAAGCTTGATACTTTCTTTCCCCAGCAGCAACAACTGCCAATAACAACATCATCTCAGTTTTCAACTTCTCTTTCTTCTTTTTTTTCTACATGCATAGCTAATTAGTTGTATCGCCCCAATTTATAAATTATTCCATCGAGCTTCTTTCGTTCTTCTTGTATTGATGTCAGCTGAGCCTCGAAATGAATCTAACTGAGGAGCATGACCCGTTTCAAATTACACATTGCTGCAAGCTGGCAATGGGCTAACTGAGCCGTCGCCGTCGTCCCATTAACTACTTCTTCTTCTTCTTCAAACTGCTTCTTCCTTCTTTTCTTTTTTCTATTGCATGCACATTGAAGGAGAAGAAGATATTAGTCGGGAGTGGTGGGTCTGGAGGAACAAATTAGTCGTTTCGAAGGCAAGACCGGGAGTCTCTTTGTAGAACTGTCGTTCACACCTCTTTGGATCTCGATGAAGAGTAACTCACAGGAATGAAGAGCAACAGCGCTTGTTCTGAATATATTCATATTAGTAGAGCAAGGTTCCCTCGTTCCCTGTTGCTGTTTCATTAATAGCTAAGACACTCCTCCTTCTCTTTTGCGAGCATCATAATATCTCAGCACATATTTATGTACTTTGCCCTGGCAGATTTGGTTAGGTGGCGTATGGGGCTCTTTCTTCGTCTTCTTCTTCTTCTTCTCTTTCGATCCGACCGAGAGAGCGAAGGCAGATACCGTTTGCGAGCTGGCGCATGCAAATGCTTATGGAGATGAGGGGAGAAAGAAGAAAGAAGATGCTCAAATAAGGCACGACTTATGAAAAAGGAATGTGCTGAATGGTTCTCTACGAGATGCCAAGCCACTCCCCACATGCAGGAGGATTTGATTCCGTACAAGTTCGAGCATATGTATATTCACGCATACAGAGACGGCAAATAATAGCAGCAAAAAAGGGATATGAACAGGCTTATAATCTACTGAAGCGATATGAACCCAGATCATATGTCTCAGTCGAAAAAAATGCTGACTCATTGCCATAAAGACATGTGATATCGTCTATCAAAATTCGAAGACGCAATGCATATATCTTGGCCAAAAAACGCTCTTAATTATTATTTCTATTTGCTTAAAATAAAAATCGGCTGATGCATTTGAATATAAGCAAGTGCTGAGTCAAAAGTGATGATGTTAAGTCATGTGGTCAAACGGGTTTTCAGATTTGTTTATGCTTAAGTATTCCGAGGGCCATATTGATGTCGAAATGTGTTTGCGTTTCTGCTTTCTGACACATGCTTTTAAGAGAAAGAAGAAGGAGAAGATGAGGGCGAAACATATTTTTTTCAATCGAATTCCTGAATGTATAATTTGGCAGTCAGCCGTCATGCCGCACGCCGCTGCGGCAGAAGACCAAGATTCAATTCTAGAGATCGAGCGAGCGGCTTAAACACCTCACAGCAAAACACCAACGAAAAATAAGAGAAAAAGAGAACATGAATATTTATCTGTAGTAACGAGCTTGTAACCAATTTGCTTGCGGCTTCGTTTTTTTGCCTTAACCGCTAACCTTTTAACACGTTGTTGCTTTAATGCAGCAAACTGTAAAAGAGCAGTTCCATTAGGCGGAGAATTACTTTTTCTTCTTCTTCTTCTTCTGCCATTAAAATATTGCATTTGGTAGCATCGGCGGTGGTTGCTACTGACTTATTGCCAGGGCTTGAGCAACAACTTCCTGTCATTAGTTATCAAGCAATTTTCCTGGGGGACGGTTTACACGACCAAACTATTTGACCGTTGGAGACTGAGCTGAGCTGCGTGAGATCTGGGGATCCACATTGCATTAAAAGAACGAGCGCTTCGATGGGAGGATGATCATCATCGGCATTGCCGCTTTTAATTATCTCTCTTTACCCATACCATGCTTTGGATTTCCCCACTAATTCTGTCTATTTATCTGTCCCAAGCCAAATGCATTCGGTTCGCTTTGACTTTGATGGAGAGAATTACTCCGCCCAACTCTTAATTGCAATTTCAACCGCATACGAAACCTATGTGGGAGGAGGAGGAGAATTGAGGGAAAGAAAAAGAAATGCCTTTTCCCCCTCAGAGCTCTATGATAATGTCTCTCTTCTTTTATATGTATTCCAGATGGACACTCCCGCTCCAGATCCCGGTCTCCCCTGCGAGTAAGGACTTTCTCCCCTCAGCCACCGTCGCCCGCTCAGCATAAGAAAAACATCTTCGACGCATGCATGTCACAAGGCGCTGCCTCGCCCTCGTCAACGCCTCCACCGTCGTCGGCGTCGTCGCCCTTCCTGGGCAGCAGGCACTTTCCCGGTGCATCATCATCCGCTTCTACCTCAGGCTCGTCCAAGAGCAACAATACCTCGCTGACAGCCACACTGGCGGCATTCCAGGCTGCGGCGGCAAACGCTTCGGCGCCACCCACTCCGCCGGCGCCCCCTACGCCACCCACGTCGTCCGCAGGGGGAATAATGCCAAACTCGTTGCAAAACATGCTGCAGCTGATTGCCTTTGGCTCTCAGCAAGGTGCGGCACAGGGCGGCAACCCTCTCCTTGCAGCGGCAGCTCTCTCCTCTGGCCTCAGCCAGACTACTGGGTTTCCGGGATCTCCAGGCATGGACTTGGCTCAGCAGGCCCAGATGTTGCAGACCATGCAAACAATGATGTTGCTAATGAACCCTGGAATGGCCTCGGCGGCCGGAAACGTCAGTCCATCGCCACCTGCGTCGCTTCTTGATGCCAACGCAGCCGCCTTCATGCAGAACCCGCTGCAGCAGGCTTTTGCCGCTCAACAGCATCCTCAGCACCGACTAAGACTGCCTACGTCCTCTGCAGCGGCAATGTCAATGGATAAGCTGGGTAGCTCGTTTGCCCAGAGGCTGCCTCCCTCGCCAAGGCCGCCCAAGGCAGTGCTAACCTCTCCAATGAGACTGCCCAATTCAATGGGACATATGTACTCCAGAGGAGGTTCCAACTCCCGCTCGAACGGGCCACTTCCAACCCGGTTAGATCTTCCGCCGGACGAAAACACGGATTTGGAGGAATTGGAGAAATTTTCCAAGATGTTCAAGCAGAAGAGGATAAAACTGGGCTATACTCAAGGCGACGTTGGGCTTGCCATGGGCAAGATGTACGGCAATGACTTCTCCCAGACAACCATCTCTCGCTTTGAGGCGCTTAATCTTTCCTTTAAGAATATGTGCAAACTGAAGCCACTGCTGCAAAAGTGGCTCGAGGATGCCGATGCTCAGCACTCAACCGCTTCTTCCGTTGCGGCCTCTAACCCCCTTACCGGACTGACTTCCTCCCCTAACCACTCAGCCGCCTCCAGTCTTGGTCTGCACCTGAGCGGCCTGGCCAGTCTCAATGACGCTGTAAGTCGGAGGCGTAAGAAGCGTACTTCCATTGACACGACCGTGCGCATTGCATTGGAGAGAGCCTTCAATGCCAATCCCAAGCCAACTTCTGAGGAGATCACCTACATCTCTGATGGTCTCTGCATGGAGAAGGAGGTGGTTCGCGTCTGGTTCTGCAACCGCCGGCAAAAGGAGAAGCGCATGAATCCCAACTCGAGCATCAGCCCCTCGGGCTCTCCCACGCCGAGCCTGTACACATCCAACTCGTTAACTCCCACGCCGCCCAGCACCATCCCTCAGCAGGGACTTTTGTTTGGGTCGTACTCGCCGACGCGCCCCTTGTCGGGTGGGGGAGCCGGTGGCGGAGTCTCACCGCCAACCACGTCAATGCCAATGGCATTCAACCTCGCGCACTCACAGTTCGCCGCCACGGACCTGAGCGCAAAGACTGGAGACTAGAAGGGAGAAAGAACACTTGTTAGCGTATCAATAAAGTATAGTTTGTATATAGAGCAAAGTGAATTACACTACCAGGGTAAATCACTACTGTAATTGCGCTTAAGACGAATGGCTACACTACTGACGTGTAGCTTGCGAAGCGCATAAATCTTGCCAGTTTGTCCATTCCCAAAGATATATAACGTGAAGGCAGATTGAAGGCACCCAATCCTCATGAATACTGTGATCGATGCCAATAAAACCTAAATCTCATGTACACATATTAAAGAGCGCTTTGCACAGGCCAACTAAAGTAAACCACTTTTCAGACGATAAAAACAACCTTTCCTGATGGAAAGTAACCTCACAGGGCTATATTTTGTTACCGAATAAATATGAAATATATTTTGCTACTACAACTCACTAAGACCGATTTATTCGATTAAAATACTTGCTCTACATTGCCTGCACCCTTGTATTTGACCCAGTCGATTCATCGCCTCGTTCCTCAGCATAGATAATCGTCCACACTTATTATATTTTCTTAAACTGGGCGTGGTAGTGGTCTCTTTAATAAGGCATCTTGCATGTAGTAATGGAAGTGGTGAAAACCACTACATGTACTACTGGGTGGAGGAGAAGCTTTGACTGCTGGCCATGTGTTAATATATGCACATAACTCATCAGATTATGACCACTTCAAAGGGGATTGCTTGCTAGAGTCCTTCTGAAACGGTCGGTAGCTCCCTTTATAGAAGATCAAAATAACATCTCTTATAAAAATGGACCTACGAAAGTCAGTGAATGGCAGCCCCTCAATTCTCTCTTTTCTTAAAGCTTTAATAATATTGCGCAGCGCAGGCAGATTGGAATGGTGGTACTCCCGGCCGAGGTAGTCGTCGGCCATTTTTGGAACCAAAAACGAATAAAGCTCATATATTCTCACATGAATTTCAAGCCATAAATCTATCGTGCTTCTCTCAAATTGAGTGGGAGACTTACTTTGCTTCTATAAAGATAGATAGGGAAAGAGGAAGGAAAGAAAGGCTTGCAAGCGCAAAATGAGCACGGACTTATAATACGATAATAAGATCAACGGGGGGCACGAAACGAAGGAGAAAAAGTAATTGGCCTTTTGGTCATGAAATTGTAAATATACCAACCATTACAAGCAGTGTGGTTGCAGGTTGGTGGGAGGAAGAAAGAAGGCAATAAAGCAAAATATGTTTGGTGGCGAGACCAGTAAATAATGGCGATATTTTGTGCATAGCACTAATTCTAGAGAGTACTTCATTATGAAATATGGAGACAAAGAACTTGTTTTCGTCGTCATATTGTCGCGTCCATCCATCCCAGTCTACAGTTGAAACCATATCATTTCCCAAACTTATGTGCTGAGAAATATTGCCTTCTGCTGATGTTTAAGTATATCATTACTGCTATACAGTCACATCCTTTATGGCTTCTCTTTCACAACTAAAACTACTCGTCTTCGTTCTTAATTCTAAAGTGCTACTACATATGATTTGGTCACAATCAACACAGTTATACCTCTATGTATTCTTGAACCTGTGGCTTTCCATTTTCTGTCTCACCCTTCTTCCTTTTTATTTATTATGTACGGTTGTCTCCCCGGCTGCGGCTAGACGTGCCTACATCACGCACGCACACACACTGCTCACCAAAGCTGTCATCAACCATGCAGATATTCCCATTGATAGGGAGAGGTGACAAAATGGGAATGAGATTTTCCGCATTAGACAAGCCCGTCGTCTCAATTCCTTTCCTTTTCAGACATAAATGCAACGAGTTCTCATGGAAGGAGGAGCGATTCCTATTATGCTGTGATAGTTGGATGATACGTATTATTCATTGAATGTGGCCAGCTCTCTTGTTTCTTTCTTCTGTACCCGTGGAGCAAATTTCCTGCTCGCTCGAAAGCGATACTTAAATGATGGGGCCCCAGCTGTGACTCATTGCTTCATTTGAGCTCGAAGGAGGATCAAACTTGAAACTAATTTATCTCTTTTTCCCCTTCACAACCCTTTGTTTTGGGGTCGTCGGTCTGACCGAAATCGAGAAAGAAGGAAAAGGGAAGCCTTGAATTATTTGAGAATTCATGCAAACGAAATTCCACGCCATTAATCAGCCGGATTGACGCTTCTTCCAGCTCGAAGTCAACGAACAATTACCATGATCGAAGCAACGAAGGCAGTGTAACATTGTGATTTCAACGAGGTTTGAAGAGGAAAACAGAGGAAGAAGATTACATGGATGGAATGGACGTCGACAGTAAATAGCCTTTGCTCTGGACGACTACCAATTGAGCTTGCTTGAGCACAGTATTGAGCGAGCGAGTGTGAGCAACCCTTTCATTAGAAACTTTACTGCGTGGAGGGAGAACTACGTACAAAAGCCATGTTAGATAGATTGATGAGCCAGCAAAAGGCTCATTCAAAAAGTTACTCAAAGTACTGTAATTGGCCATAGTCATAAAAGTGTATAACATTATTAAGTAGTGTTAATGATTCTTCTACATTACTTTCTTTATGATATTAGATCTGCCGTATATATATGAGCGGAAGCAGCCATAAAATAAGATTAGCCTCTTTTTGCCTCTTTCTTTTTTTCTTCTTCAATTGGTGCCTACGAGTGATGAGGAGATCGAGCGAGCGAACGAGCAAGAGAGGAAGAAATTCATCTCCATTGCTCTCTGAAAGACATGAATTTAAAATCGACCCAGCCGGTTTCCTTTCCTCTTTTCCGACCACCAAGTAATAATGCTATCTTGTTCTTCTTCTTCTCTTAGCGCACGGTAGCTGCTGCTGCGGCAATATGGACGTCTGAATAATACCGCAAAGCCTTTCATTACCAATTCAAAATCGAATCACGACAATTTGCGGCTCTTCTTTCTTCTTCTTTTCTCCTCGTATGAGAAGGAAGTCGTTTGAGCCACCGTGATGTACCATTGGAAAGCAATCGATCTAAATCTTTTGGGATCGACACGCCTCCTTCGGAATATGGGGCCAAGACCGTGACAGAAGAGGTCATTGAAATCAAAAATGATCGAGCAAGAAGAAAATGGGAGCGAGGCAAAGTTGAAATGAAGCGAGACAATATAGCGGCCAAAGACATATTATGCATTATACGAGTATGAACGGCATATTGGCTTTGAAGAGACCGATGTATGGACTGTGCTTCACTTAAAAGCAGCAGCTTGTATGCATGAGAACAGAAACATACCCTGCTTACATGAAAATATTATTAATGATTCTCTTTCTGTCATTTTCTTCTTCTTCAATAAAAACGAGATTAAATGCGATCTCCAATTTGTCACCGTCGTCCTCTCTGCTGTGAAAAGGTGAATTGCAGAAGCTACCTAGGCCCGACTCCAGCCAACCACACTTGTTTCTTTCGCTCGTTTTCCTCGGGCTAGCAGGGTAGGTAGGCAATGCACAGCTAGATGAATATGATTAGGAAAATTAAGCGACGTCAGTGGATTCATAATGAGAAACAGAGCGGAGATCGAGCTTGAATCAATAGTTTATTATCTTGGAATGTCAAGAAGACGTAGACCTGAGCACAAATTTAATCATACATCGATGTATTTGTGTAACGACAACCCAGAATCGTGTAGAGGGGTTAGGGAGCAGTATAGTGCGAAACCTAAAGTATCTTGTAGCATGTGAATAAAATTATGGCCCAGAAAGTGCCTTTAGAGGGACGGTTACAACTTACAGCCACTTTCAAAACACTCCTCTTGCTTCTCTTCTTCTTTTTCCAGCTCCAGGGAAGGAGGAGGAGGAGGAGAAGCTGGGTTGACTTGGAGATGGGAAAAGTGGAGCAAAAACTTTGCATGTTTTTGTTTATAAAGTCCAAAATTTGCTGCTGCCTTTGACCCGTTGGTTGGCCACCAGACTACTACTCACTCACTCTTTCTTTCAACATTGAAAGCTGACACAAAAATTGCATATAATCTTAAATAGTCCAACAGCCTCGTCATTGCTCAAGCAAGATTTCGGCTAAATTTTTTTGCTCCGTGTTGTATTATTTTTCCTTCTCGCAAAAAATATGTCCGATAAAAAAGTCGCTTCTCTCCTTTTTGGCCATGACCAATTTTATCTCAAATAGAAAGAGAGAAAGAACCCCACGCTTGTGTCCTATGAAGCAAAAACGGAATGTAAAATTGCGTCTTGTAATATTAAGCTGCTCAAATAGGGTTTCGAAAGCTGGCCTTAAAATACATTTTCTTTCCTTAAGAATCTCTTATGACTCGCTGTATTATTCTGTTATTTTCTCCATAAGAGTTTTTTTCAGCCATCGTTACTTTAGAAGAAGAAAGTCATTAAGCTTACTCGATGATCCTCCTCTAGGTGTGAATGCGTCTGGTTCTAAATTTCCTCTTCTTCCTTCGTGATCGATGATGATAATGGTGCAGATGATCATCATTCAGCAGAATATGGAGAAGAAAAAGAAAACATCGTCGTCGTCACATACGAAGAGGCAATTTTGGAAAAAGAAGGGACGGCGCTTTTTGTCGCTCATGCAGCCTGATAAGGTGAAGGAGAGCATAACAACACAGTATACCCCAGTGGCAGCCCTTACATTTCTCCTCGTGGATTCCCGCTCATCTCAGCTTTTCCTGCTTTGCTTTGCCACCTTGGCGCTGCGACTGCATTTGCGGCTGCCTACTCATTAGCGACGATTAGCACTTTGCACTCATTTCTCTCTCCCACTCTAATGTCATTTCCCTTCCACGACAATTCGAGACAGGAAGAGAGGAGACGAGAAGGCAGAGAGGAGGGCAATAATGAAGGAAGAGAAATATGCCCGGCATGTGCATTACGAATAAAAAATGCAAAGGAAGAAGTCATGGTCTATGGTTGAGTATTTATCATGATGCGATGTAAACCTCAGTTTAAAGTTAGTGATATTAATTACTCTACAGTCGTACGATCGTAATAATAAAAGTTGTTTTATCAATTCTTGTTCCTCATTAGGCTCGCTTTCCACTTCTCCAGAATGACTGAGCCAAAAGTATGTGAGTAGTTGTATTAATTGGGAGCATTTGGCAGCTTCTTTTTTAATTTAACTCATTTGATCGATTTAGTTGCATTGATAAATTCGAGTACAAACATGGAGGCAACAAAGTCTCCCACAGAGATTTATTATTTATTTGTATTTCAACGTCTTCAAAGATGGATCGATAGCCATCTAGAATGGTAGAAAGGTAGCACTGGGGAAAAGTGAGTACTAACAGGTGAGGGCACAATGATGCTCCTCCAAGAGGTGTCGTGTCGCCTTACTGGAGGTTGGATGTGGTTTAAAATTTATGCCTTCATTATGTAGATCGGTAGCAACCAAATTTTCGATCTCATCCCATCGGGAAGCCACCGTTTTGTGGAATAAATTCGATGCCATAAAACAGCATGGTTGTGCTAACTATACGCCGTGGGATAAGCAATAAAGAAGAAAGGAACGGCTGCCTAATGTGTAAATTTAACATTTTGAATAAGCCTAGATGGACTTTGATTCCACCACACTTTGCCGCGTTTCCCAATCCAACTTGTGTTCTTATTCCGTATTTTGTATTAATATAATGAGAGCCCGAAATCGGCCCCATGCTGCGAATGAAAATATCTAACCCAAATTCCAGCATGAGGAAGAATAATAATAATTCGGGTCTCATTTTGAGTTCGTTGCTCTGTTTCTAATCCATGTTGTAGACTTAGATATAAAAGGGGAATCTCCTTTCACCCGAAGCTATCACGTAAACCGCAGATTTATGGTATTTATGAGAGCAGCTCCACGTTCAAAATGGAAATACACTTCTACACCGGTCAAAGGAATGGAATATTACATACATACCAACGAGCCAACTAGCCTTACATTCTGAATACACATTTTTGGGGTCCAGACCAATTGCATTTTTTATTCAACCTTAACTGCCCCTTTACATGAAATCTTAGCGAGAACGAACGTGCGTAACGCTGAGCATAAATTTTATATATTATCATAATAAAATGTAAGCCCAGTTTAATCAGTTTGCCAGGTATGTTGTATATAAAATAGGAAAGCATAAAAGGCGGTTATAAATCATGCAGCAAATAGGCAGAGTAATCAAACATGGAATATGCGGTAGGTGCATATTTTGATTCTTTGTTTTCTCCGAGTTCCCGCAGAGTGAGAAGCGATTTCAATAATATCCAATGTTATATTCATGAGCAGCCTCAGCAGGAGTTCAAGGGGATCGATGATTCCTTTTGATACGGTTCATTTGTATATGCAAAATAGAGAACTTGGAGAAGCCAAGGAAAATTTGGACGCAAATCGCTTCCAAGCTGGGATGATATCAAAAAGCCATTATCTCAAAATGGACACGCATTAATAATCTTCGGATGGCTGCTGGTTGGCTGGCTGGGCAGCCAGGCTGTATGAGCCCTGTTCTTACATACACATACGTATATTGGCAGCCGCACCAACCAGGCAGGCGAGAAGAGCAGAGCAAAGCACATTAATGAAGCAAAAACAAGTTCATGATGCATTCTCGTGTGATTTTTTTTCTTCTTCTTCCACTACTCTCTTCACGGCAATAATATGCCTTTAATGACTGTGTAGCCAATCTATCTCTCTTGCTTTGTTATTCCCATTGATGCTGCCGCAAGCTGCCAATTCAAGATCTCTTTTGCTTATGGCACATTGTGATGATGGCTTTGGACGACAAGTTTGCCTTTGAAACAGTTGCTTTCCCATCGAGAGCAGTGCAAATTCCTATCCATTCACTTCCTCTGCCGGCAAGTAATGTTCGTACAATTCGATGCAATAAGACGTTAGAGACGGTTGAAGAAGGGAAGGAGCGATTATTATAGGACGTAAAGAACAGAAAATAACGCCAACAAACTCTTGCTCCGCACCGGTTGACATCGAAGGAAAAAACACATAATCTGGCGAGGTAAAAAAGGGAGAAGAGCAAAATATTAAGAAGCATGCTGCTCAGGCAGCAGGAGAACGAACACACAATAGCAAGCCATCAGATTTGGGAGAGTTTGGAAAAAAACGAAAACAACCATATTTCATTAATGACTTCTGGCTAATTATTGACTATTGGCTAATAATTAGGCGTATCACAATGAAGGAAGTTAGGAAAAGGAGAAGAAGAAAAGTGGCTGCAGGGACCCACTGCAAAATTTAATGAACATCTTCTGTGGCATAATAAAAAGCACGCCGTTACTTAGCTGGTTTTGATTGCCCTATTTTAGTGCAAACATCTTAGAGAGTTCTTTCAGCAAAATAGTAAACAAATATGTATCATGCCTCTCCCTTGTACGGGTAAATTCCGGGAAAAGGCAACCTCGTATTCATTTTACCATTTCGCGTTTATTTGTTCCTTGTTATGTAAAAAGGCTTTAGGGAAGAGCAAGTAAAGTTCTTTTTGTTCTTTTTGGTTACTTTTAGGATATATTATAAATATATACTGAAGGATAATACGCAAAATAAGATAGGGCTCAAATCACGACTCAACACGGCCGCACATCCATTTTATTGCATATGAATATGATCATGCTTTATTGCTGACATTTGTTAATATTTGCATCTGCACCATCTATTGGGCAAAATGGTCAAAACAAAGATATTGCATACAGTATTGTTCTTATCTCATAGATTCACAGTCAATGTGAGCAATTCCAATTGATGGGGTTTAAATAACAGTAAGTTGAAAAAATATTAAGAAAAACAATACATATGAAACTAACCCCCCCTGTTTCCGTTAACTTTTTCCGACTAAGACAATCCAAATCCGAATTTGTTTGATAAAAGGACTTAGATTTGGACTAAGAGCTGCTCTTTGTCGAAAAAAGAGGGAACGGTAACCGGGGTCTGTTAACTTCATAAAGGCATCTTAAAGCATAACTCACCACGCAAAGTAATATAAAATAACAAAATTGCCGGAGAAATTGGTGTGGGAGAAAAAGCAAGAAAAAAAAGAAAAGATATGTCAATATTTGAGTCCAGGTTTTACCGTTCAAGACATTAAATTAACCGAAATAAAATAAAGATATAATTACTATCATACTTGGCAAATGGCAACTGGTGAAGAAGACAAATCGATAAATAATGTAAGCTACCTCTTAGAGTTGTCCAATGATGAGTTTAGCATACTTTTGAAGAATTGCACTTCTACTAAGTTTTGTACCTCGCTTCAGAAAGCATCTGTCTATGCAGCCAAAAACGTTGGATTGCTGCACCGACTCACTCATTCAGCACGGGAAGTCTTGATCAGCCAAGGAAGTATGGACATTAAATTTTCGCCACCTCTATTGTCTCCTACGAAGCTCCCTCCCGAATACATTTTTCTCGTCTTCTCCTTCTTCTTTTTTCCTTCACGAGCACATGAATTTTTGGAAGGAAGTCACAAAGCGGGACCAAACAAAATGAACAAAATTTGAGGCTAATAATCATTTTCAAGAGTTCGTTCACAGCTATTGACTATGAAAGTCCGGGGGCAATCATCTTACTTTACTATTAGTGCCTATGCTACATAATAGTGCTTAGAGTGGCGTTATGCTTTAAAGCAATTTCTTTTGTGGACTACAAGAGGCAATAATAAATTTCATCATTTTAATATTATTCTCGATTTTGTTGAAGGAGCCGTTGAGTACCTTGTTAAATAGTGTTCCTCTTAAGTATGCAACTATGCAAAGACCATTTTTCTTCTTCGCCTCTCTTGTTCCTGTGGTTTTCAGCTAATTTTGTTTCTTTGCCAATTTGGTTTTCCTCGGGCCAAACGGGAAGTACATGACTACTTGAGAGAGGGAAGAAAGGCAAACGACTAAATCATTTGCTTGTTGGTGCTCAAGGAAAATTAAAATCAGGGTCACGTTTCTCCAGTTAATCTTTTCTGCTTCTTGTTTCGGCAGTGCACAGTGGTTATCTACTAAAGACAAAGGGTGAATACGGTGGTGGTGGTCGTAGAAGAAAACGCTTCGTGAGAGCCCCCGAAAAAATAAAATGACTGAACATGAGTGAGTAACCATGTATAAACATGGCATGTACACGTACTTGCGGACATAATTTAAATGGCTGAGCAAGGAGGAAGAGCCCTCCTTTCTTCATACATACGCACATATATAGAGAGATTAGACTGAGGGGGTTTGTACAAGGCTTTAAACAATATGAGTAACGAGCCAGCTAGAAAAAAGAAGCTCTTTTCTTCTATCTACCTTTTATTTTTAGTACAACTGCAATTTCTTTCTTCTTCCCTCTCATTTTAAGTATGTGCATGGCTCCCAATTGAGGACGCTGGTATAGAGAGATGAGAGAGAGGGAGAAGGAGAAGGAGAAGGAGAGAGAGAGAGAGAGAGAGAGAAACGTATGTATCCATTTACCAAAAGAGCTATTGCTACCTCAATGCGCCTGTGAGTAGTAGTAGAAGAAAAGAGAAAAGTCATAATTCATAAATTTCCTTCAAGCTTTTACCCTTTCTTCCTTCCTTCTTCTTTCAACGACTGACTGGAGGGGCTCACTCCTTCCTCTCTTCTCTCTCTCTCTCTCTCTCTCTCTCCTTGTTTCCCGGTTGACAAAGTTATCTACACGACGATGCTACCTCTTTTTCCATCCTCTTGCTACTCATGTATTGCCATGATTATTATTATTCCTGAGGTAGTCGTAGTGGTAATAATAGCAAACAATATGTGCGGATATGCCATGCACGGACGAGCACAAAACTAACGACCGAGGAGGAGGAGGAGGAAGAAATGAGCCTGTTGAAAAGAAAAAGAAGAAGAAGAAGAAGCCTAAAACCACACGAAAGAAAGAGTTAAAAAAGCAATAATAGAAAGAAGAAGAAAGAGTGGAAGGTTGACAAATGGACGCCTATGAATATTGTAATTTGGCGTTTCCTGTAATTTTCACAGCAGTAGCAGCTGTAACGAGATGTGTTGTTTACGGCTGCTGACAACAAGATAATAATAATAGTACCAAGTAAGAACAAGAATAGCTGAAGAAGAAGAAAGAGAAAAGGCAATTCCAGACACTGAAACGTGAACTATTCATTTCTAGCCTCACAGGCACGAACAGGTAAGTAGTCTCGGCTAAAAGTGCCATGAGTATCAGCATGACATAAGTGGAATCGCCCCTGAACAACAGTCCTGGGATTCTGCAAAATATAGGCTTTCAACGCTTTGCTCATATGTTCCAGTTTCTTTCCCCGCTACATATCTAACTGACTTCTAGCTGCATTATTACTCCGACGCCAACTAGCGTACTGTCAAAAGTCATTTTCATAGCTGACTGGAGATAGTTGCAGCTCATTTCCATTAAAGGTAAAAGTTGGAAGAAGAAGAAAAAAAGAAGAAAGTGGAATGAGATTATTCAGATATATATACCGGTATATTGCCTGTACAGGGGGACACACGTTGCCGAAGAGATTATTATTTTCAGACCAACAAGCTAATGGCTTGCTACACTGCCGATGAATGTGCTGTTGTTTTCTTAACTTAACTATATAGTTATGATAATGTAACCTAGGCAGTATAACGCATCACCCTGTGAAGGTCTCATTCTTCTTACAGACGGTTTCGTTTCTTCTTATCAATCAAGACTTCTGTCACTGGACAAGATTTTAGGAAAAATTCAGGTGTAAAGATCATAGAGATTGGAAATGGAAGAAGAAGAAGAAGAAAATGTCGAATCGGAGCGCCAGGCGATCAGAAGAAATAATAATGGCATATGAAGGAAGCAGCGTTCATTAGCACGGCTCAAAACCTTGATTTCGGCACTGATGGAGAGCTAACAAAGGAATGGGAAAAGAGAAAATTTCATAATGAAAATGGAAGGAATGACATTCATAGAAAAAAACTAGGACATTTATCAATTATAAGTGGGTCTTTGAATTAAAGCTTGTGTCCCTCCAGAACCTCCACCTAGATTGCTTTTCCTTCCTTTTTCAAGTAGCTAAATAGCTATCAATATTCTACGAGCAAAATGCATAGACTTTTGAAGCTGGCTCGACCGGATTATTCATCTCACCTTTTAGAAGAAGTGGGAAAATCGATGAAGGCCAGAGAAACAAGAACTCGCTCTTGATATCATCGTCTTCCATTATTAGTGGTGTTATTAAAAGACTTGCAGATCTCTCTCCCTTCTAATATTGAGTGTTTATCTATTCCGTATTTTGTTCTCCATTGGAGTTGATCGATCAGACTCATTTCCGCCGACTTTGCTACCTGTCGAGAGGAGGAAGAAAGAATGGTCTTGCCACCGAATAGAAAATCACTCAACACAAGAAGAAAGACAAAACAAGAAGAAGGAGGATATTTGATCTGTATGAGGTCCGCCAGATATAATTAATTTCCACTCTCATTCTTCTTCCACTTTGTTGTTATTTTCCAAGGCGTTTTCATCAAAAGAAATTATGCACACTCTTCAGGGTGCATCCGATCAACGAAGAAGCCTCGCCGTTGTAGAAATGGAAGAAGAACTCATTAGAACTCAGGAGGGTCAATAACAAAGAGACTATTCAGAAGTGGTTTATCACAGAAAATGGTAATAAAGCAGCTCTGGATGACACCCGGGCACTAACCATTTTAACACCTACTGACGAAAAGCCGTTCAAATTACAGTTGAAACGGTTCTGCCATCGAACTAGCTACGACTTGGTCTCTCTTTGCATAAAACCCGAACGAACACGGCGAACAGGCTTTTGCCCGTCTTCTTAGCTTACGATAATGAGTGGCGTGGCCGAGGCGAGGAAGCGTTTTTGGGCCGGGCCTTTTTTCGAAATTGATCTTGATTGGGAAAAGAGGTTTTAGCGCTTGCTACCGTGGTTTCGTGGTGTGGGGTCCACTTCTCCACCTTGCTCACTACGATGAATTTCAAGCTTTGCATGCGAGGAGATCAAGAAAACGACGACGACGACAACGACCAAGTCTTTTTATATATTCCGCAGATCGCGTCGGTTTTGGGTGGGCGACAATGGCAGGCAGGGGCTAAGATGGGCAGACCAGACAGTCTGTAAGGAGGACAGATTAGAAGATATCACAATAGGTAGCTGTGGTGCAAAAATATTCAAATGTAAATAATAATTCAGGTCGATAAAATTAATACTAGTCTAATGTGTTGGTTGCGTGTAGAATGCCATAATATCTCAACTATAGTTGAAAAGACTAATGAACCTTCTTGTTCTCTCTCACTTCTTCCGTTGCAAGTGCAGTGTAAACTGCAAAAGCCACAATTACCTTTCATCTTCACACTGCTGCTGCTGCTGATACTCAGCTTCTGTACAGAGAGAGAGAATGAAAGAGAGAAAGGGAGAGAGAGAGAGAGAGAGAGAGAGAGCTCGAGCGCTAGAGCTCAGCAA